>CATIWF010241902.1:0-25068 GCA_949630135.1 Balakata baccata | reverse complement strand
AAAATAATAAAATATTTTTACTTTAACTTTATCTTATTTAGAAATAAAAGAAAATATAAAGAAATGTAAAATAAATTTTATTTTTTAAAAATATAAAAAATTAGAGAAAAAATATTACCATTACTGATAAAATAAATATTTAATATATTACAAAATGATGTGAAAAATATAAATATAAATTATCAAAATAAAAAATATATATTTTATTTTCATATATTTTATTATTTTATATTACTTCAACTTAAAACATAATAAAAAAATAAAATTAGTTTTCTTTCCTTATTTCCTCTTATAAAAAAATTTTCAAATAACAGAAAGAAAAATAAAAAAATTAAATTTATTTTTCTTCTTTATTTTTCGAAAAAATCCCAAATAAGGTGTGATGCTCATCAAACCCAACCCCCCATTTGACATTTTATTCTAAAGTCAACCCCGATTACCAAAACCGGTTTTCCATTGTCGGATTGGAAATTTTGTACAGACAAGACAAGCATTGAGATGCCAAATTCCCAACCCTCTCTCTTTCTCTCTCTCAATTCTTTTTTTTTTTCCCATTTTTCTATATATTATTGTTTCCCTACTCATTACTTCCCCTATGTCTTTCTCTCCCACTTTTCTCTCTCTCAAAAGTCAGCGCGTTCTTTTGTCTCCTCTCTCTAACATTAGTTGCAGAAGAAACGGTACAGATTCACAGGCCCTGTCTTTTCGGTTTTGCCATGGCTGATGACTGGGATCTTCAGGCTGTCGTCAGAGGTTGTTCCGCCTCCGTATCTTCTTCTACCACCTCTTCCTCCTCCGCTCTTGCCTCCACCTTTGGCGTAGGTTCTTTCATTAGTAGACCAGATTGTGATCCCCAATCCCTTTTTTCTTCTTTTTCTACCGAACAAGGCGCTTCTCTTTCTCTTTTGGAACCATTCGAGACGAGAAATGCAATTGGAGAGTTGCATGATCTTTACAAGCCTTTTTTCCCCAAATCTTATCAAACCAGGACCCTTTATTCTGCACAAGCTGCAACAGTCGCTTCTTCTCTTCTCTCTTCTTTTGGCTTTTCTAAGGAACAAAAGCAGCTAAAGAAACGCCAGCAGCCCAAGCAGTCTCAGGCTGATCCCTTGAATGGCAGTGCAAATTCTTATACTCCTCGATCTAAAAGAAGGTAAATATATAATGATATGAAATCTGGTGCATAATTTTCGCTAAAAGAGAAAATAAATTATAAAGATGGGGTTTTTTTTTATTGATATATTGTTCCTGTTTTATATATATATCTTTACAGGAAGAACCAACAGAAGAGGATATGCCATGTTCCAGCAGAGGCTCTATCTGCAGATGTGTGGGCATGGCGAAAATATGGCCAAAAACCCATCAAAGGTTCTCCATACCCGAGGTAAATAGAAATTTTAATAAAAGCTTGGACCTTTTCTGTTTGTTATTTATCGGATTCGGCTTTTTTTTTTAAAAAAAAAGAAAAAGAAATAATTGTTGTTGCCTTGTCAAAGCTCTGTTTTATTCATCTAATGGAGGGTGCTTTTATGCCATGGGTAACAGGGGCTATTACAGGTGTAGCAGCTCAAAGGGTTGTTTGGCCCGAAAACAAGTGGAGAGAAACAGATCCGACCCTGGTATGTTCATTGTAACCTACACAGGGGAGCACAATCACCCTGCACCCACCCACCGGAACTCTCTCGCCGGCAGCACCCGACAGAAGACAGCCACGCCACAAACTGCCACCACCAGTGACTCTAGCCAACTATCTCCGGCCAAACCCACTTGCTCATCTCCGGCAACTTCCATGGATGACGAGCTTTTACCCCAAAGTACGAACACTGAAAGCAGACACGAGAAAGATACAATGGAAGATGACGAAGAGGATGAGTTTGGTGCGTTTTCAGATATTGCTGTGAGTGATGATTTCTTCGAGGGTTTAGAGGAACTCACTGTTCCGTCCACTGGAGACTGCTTTGCCGATCATTTTCCTGCTAATTTTGGCCTCCCCTGGGCAGCTAACAGTGCTGCTACTGCAGCCGGTGGTATCTGAGACTGGCCGGAAAAACCATTCCTTTATATATAGATAATTTTTTCCCATTTTTCTTTTCTTAGTATACACTTGTAATCATTTTAGTTGCAGAATCTTATCAAGGCATCAATGCTTTTTGCCAGTGAGATGAATGCTGTGGAGTAAAAAGAAATTCCAGTTGATCAGTTATAGCAGAATTGATGATCAATTACTAGGATTAGCATGGCCTTTCAGATCGATCTAATTTAATTAATTAATTAATTAAACTGGCTTTGTGAATTAATTACAAGGATTAACTTTGGTTAAGACAGCAATTGTTCCTTTGAACAGTTTTTGTTATGAGTTTTCTTTCATGGTATTTATCCATTTACATAAGCATATAGTACGGCAGATGTACCAAAGGCTTAGGCAGAAACGTTTCTTCTGGTTCCTTCTTTGATTTCTCAAGAAGAATCAGATCCTCTGAAATGAAAGTTTCTCTACATTTTTTTTATTGGGTTTGTTATTTGGACAGGATAATGACATAGCAGAAATGCAGATTCTGAATAGACAGATAGTGCAGAGTCTGGCCAAAGATGTATGAACTTCCATTTCACAGTGTAACACATGTAAAGAGCTTATTTTAACAAAGAATAATTAAGGATTCTAAAAAGTTAGAGTTACTTTAAAAAATTGCGATTCTTCGCTAATAAATTTTAGTTTAGCAGTACAGCTGTTATATTAATCAGAGATCTCAAATTCAAATATATAGTTAAGACATATATAATTTTTCCAATAAATTGCCATGTTTATATAAAGCATAATATTTATTTTAGTCAATTTTTTGCATAATTAAATTGGAACTTAAATTTATTTGTATAGTCTATTTATTCAAGAAAAAAAATTTATAAATAGAAACAGACTAATAATGATAAATACATCTATAAAACAAATGGCTTATCCCAAAAGAAAACAATAAAAAGCGCTCCATTAATAGTAGCAAAAAGTATTTTATTGAAGTATAACCAAATTATCTGCCCGAGCAAGCCAGAATATAGAGAGTTCTATGTTAAGCTTGTTACAACTCTAATGTTGATTTTGCTACAAATTTCTCCTTTAAGGTTAAACATCTCAAAATTCTACAGAACATAACCAGCGACAAGCACAAAAGAAAAATTCCAATTAATTCAGCATTCTAATTTTGTCAACCTCCTTTTTCCATCCTGTTGTAATGGAGTTGCAGCATCGATGCACACTACACAAATGGATACAGTAGCCATAGCATTTCTGCTTGAAGAAACACAGTAGCCATAGCATTTCTGTACAGAGAAGATATATGAATGAAGGAGCAAACAGGAGCTGTATTCGGTCTCTTATGAACATATTCAACTTACAAGAGCACTCTTTGAGCCAGAAGCTGAAGCCTCGTATCCTTGAACAAAGCTTTTTAACTTCTCAATCTCACCAGCAGCGGAAAGCCATTCTGTCAGTATCTCCATGGTGATGTAATCAGGATCACAAGCCTGCTCTCTCATCCTATCCATTAATTCAAAGGCTCGCATTAACCATTTCCTCTCCCGAAGACCTTTGAACATGGCATTATATGTTGTAGTATTTGGCTCTACTTTTTTAACTTTCATATCATCCATCAATAAGAGGGCGAGTTCCACATTATTGTTCTTGCACAAAGCGTCTATCAGGATATTGTATATTACAGTATTGGGCGCTAACTTTGAAGCTGCAGAATCCATGTCTTTGAAAATCTTCATTGCTTCATCAACATTTCCGTTTGAGCAATATGCATGAATTAGAGCTCCATATGTGACAACAGTCGGCGCTACACCATCCTTGATCATCTTTTTCATCACTCTGTGAGCCATTTTAAAATCTCCAATTTTCCCCAAGTAAGAAACCAAAGTATTATATGTGATGGCATCAGGCATCACTCCAGATTCCTCCATATCCTTGAGCAATTTATGGGCTTCATGCCTCTTGTTCGTGTTGCAAAGCCCATTAATCAAATCATTGTAGCACAGTATGTCAGGAGAGAACCCAGCCTCTTTCAACTGTGACAAGACGGAAATGGCATCATTCATCCTTCCAGCTCGGCTCAAGCCACTAATCAAGTTATAATAAACCATTGCATCGGGAGAGTATCCATCCCTTGACATTTGATGAAAAATCTCCATTGCCTTTCCAATATTATTCACATTACAAAAAGCATTGATCAGGGATGTATAAGCAAAAGCATCGCCTTTCAAACCTTTCCTTTGCATCTCTCCTAGAAACTGAATTGCACTATTTGTTCTCCCATGTCTGCACAGACCATCAACCAAAGTATTAATAGTGACTGCATTTGGTAAGACCTCTCCATTGTTCATCTCATCAAACAGCTCCAAGCCCCTGTCTATCTCACCAGCTTTACAAAAACCATCAATTAAACAATTATAGGTCACAGTATTAGGAGCGCATCCCTTTTGTAATTTCATCCTTTTCATCAAACCCATACCTTCATCGTGCCTCCCAACTTTACAAAGACCATCAATCAATGTGTTAAAAATAACAATATCTGGATTAATTGAAAGCCCACCGCCCTCTTTTCCTTCTCTCATCGATTGAAACACCTGCAGTGCATCATCAACTCTCCTAGACTTGCATAGTTGATTAATGATAATTCCGCAAGTGATAACATTTGGCTCAATATCCATTTGCTTCATTTTTGCCATTACTTCATTCATTTTATCAATATCCCTATCTCTCCCTAACCCAGTTAATAATGCATTGCACGGAGCCACATCAGTAACAGCCCCCAGCGTCATCAATTCAAGTAAAAGACTACAAGCTCTATTTGTCTTCCCATTTCGACATAGCATCCCAATCATCCGAGCTAGCCAAACTGAATTAGGAAAAACATCATATTTACCGAATCTCAACACCAATTCAACCATCCCCTCCTGAGCTACGATCCTCCCTAAGTGTTCTCTCTTTGCCAACCAAGAGAAAACAATATCCCCAGTAAAATCATTTGGACGAAAATCAAATTGTGGTTGAAGCATTTCTTCGAGCACCTTAAAAGCATCATCGACTCGTCCAGCTCTCAATAACAAATCAATTAAAATATTGCGAACATGCGTGTTTTTAACAGAATGCTCAAGGTCATTGAACAGAATAAGCGACTCCTCCACCAAACCGCTCCATCCAAAGCAGCGAAGTAGAAGAGTGACGGAATTGATAGTGAGTGGAATATTCCACTCTTTCGACTTATTGTAAAGCTCGTACAGATCGGCGCGGGAATCACGTTCACGGCTGGCAAGCTCGAAGATGGCCTGGAAGGTGAAGGAGAGGTAGTCAATGTCTGGTGCAGGGGAATCTTCCCGGAGATAATGCAGGAATTTGAGGGCATAAGAGTAGGACGGCAAGCGACGGGAGATTTGCAAGAGAAGACGAGGAGACGGGGCGGAATCGGAGAAGAGGAGGTGATTGAGTTGGGTTGTTTTCCGTTCATGGTCTGGAATTTGAAGGAGCTGCAGAGCTTGATTTACGATTGAATCAGAGTTTTGTGGTGGAAAAGGTGTTGGTTCAATGGAGAGGCGCCGGAGAAGAAGAATGGATCTAAGAGCGTGGGATTGATAGATGTGCAGTACTTTTTGGTAATTAGATGTTGACAATGACAGTATTATGTTCATCTTTCATTAAGAAACAGAAATTGGAGTCTCTGTTTCCTTCTTCAGTTTAAAGCTCTGCTCTTCGGAGTTTCAGAGAGAAGAGGCCGATTCGAAGAAAACTAAACCGATTCGATCAATTGGGTTCCATACAGGTAGGTTTTGATAGGAATGGGCATAATTCGGTTAAAAAAACAATTAATTAAATTAACTAATACAAAACTAGTTGAATTAGGTAATTGAATTAATAATCATTTATAAGTCCATTGCAGTTAACAGTTATAATATCATTTATATTTCAGTTCGATTAATCAAAATACTGTTCGATTTGGTTAATCAAAATATTTTCAAAACACATTGAAAGTAATGGGAATCTGTAACTCGTAGTATTCAATGCAAAACTGGCACTTTTATTTTGCCTAAACTTTTCAAGATCTACTGAAATTTTAGATGCTTTAAATGTTTGGCTCTTCTTTCTTATATGAAAAAGAACTGCTGAGAAAATGAGAGTAACTGGATTGATTCCTGTTTAGTTATTTGCTGAACTCACTCCAGAAGATGATTTGGCTGTTTTCATCTTCTCAGCTGCTGAAGATGCCGCCTGTTCCAAGTCTAACTTTCGCAGTTCGCTCAAGAAACCATTCATTTCAGCTGCACCCATTTTATATGGGCTGTGGTCTGGACCTGGGAATGAACCATTTGTGACATCTTCCTTGTATTCAACAAGAGCTTTGTTTATGACATCTCCAACTGCTGCATACTGCTTACAGAACTTTGGAGTAACCTATGTAAAGGCAAAGCCATCGTTCTTTTTAGTAAAAACACCAGAGGCAGGAAAGAATCAACAAACCACAGTGGCTACTCTCGGATTAACCTTGGCATGATGTGGGTGTTGCATCATTCCCAGTAGGTCATGGTAAACTAACACCTGCAATATAATAAAACGTTGTTCAGTCAAATGTGAGAGTTCAAGCTGGCAATATTACATAAAAGCATTCTCAACTCATGTTAAGCTTTGCAGTAACTACCCTACCTCGAAACCTCCTAGTCGTAAAAATATTGATATAAAAATTAGGAATTTTGATAATTGAAAAACGAAAACCAGTTTAAATAAGGCAAATAAGTTCACACCCCTAACAATGCTCTACTCCTTTTTGCCATAATATTAACCAGAAAAAAATATTTATCACATAAAAAGTGGATTGCTGCGTTGCATTTATACAAACATACCTTTCATATTGAACTAGTGCAACAGACAAGTTAGAACTCTCACGTTGAATTCAAACATACATTTATAGTCCATGTTGAACTAGTGAACCAATGCACAAGTTAGAAATTTCAATTGATTATAAACTAACTGGAGACATGTAATGGCCAAGATGAACAATTACAATGGAACTGCAAATTATGTTTACAGCTAATGAACTAAAAAGCTAATATCAGAAAATTACAAAGCAGAGTATCTAGATAGAAAGAAGTTATTAAGTCCTTGGGCAGGGTCAATCTATTATTTCTAGTAATTCTAGCTTTGACTAAAGTTGCTGATCAAATGCACATTCAAAAATGGAAAATGACTAGAAGTCATCTTCTTATCATTTAGTAGCACAGCAACCTCACATACTCAGCTTTAAATACACGTACCTAAGATTTACAATTTTCAATTGAAAATGATGGATTTATGCTACACAATAGTTAATTCAAGCAAGAGCTTTTAAATAATTCTGATACATATAATCAACTTAATCCAGCATAAGCTCTCCCGGTTAGAACCATCTGAAAAACCATAATGTATCCTTGCTGAACAAATCAATACTACAATGAAAACTATACGTCAAGAAATCATAAAGTCAAATCTTCACATTCTGAATATATACTATCAAAATAGCCTAATCTCCTAGAGAAATATAATCATTTCAAAAAATTCTTCATACTCTCCATTAATCATCAATCACAACCTGTAAGTTTTTGGCTTTTTATAAATTTTAATAACATAAAATTTGATATATTTCCAACGATCAAATTCTACATCACCTCTTAGCCACGGTTTCAAAAGGGCAATCGTAGAGACAATTAAAATGGTTTTAGCATCATTATGTACCCAAAAAAAAAATGGTTTAGCATCATCTCTTAAATAGGAAATTAGACCTCAGCACACAATCAAATCCAGTAATCCTACCATCTACTTGTCAATGAAATAATATAAACCTGGCCACTGCAAAAAGGCCCTGCTCCAATGCCAATGGTGGGAATTCCAAGAGCAGATGTTACTGCGGCAGCTACAGGCGCAGGTACACACTCCAAAACAACAGAGAAACATCCTGCTTCCTGCAATTGCAATGCAGTCTCTACAACCTACAAAAGCAAAACCAGTTCAATAATACTTTAGAGCGCACGTACGAAGTCCAACACAAAATAGACACGCAAAATGCCAAAAACAGACCGTGACAGCACTTGATATAGTCTTCCCTTGAGGCCTGAATCCTCCGAGGACACTGATGGCTTGAGGAGTAAGTCCCACATGGCCCATAACAGCAATTCCAGCCTCAACTATAGCTTTCGCAGCAGTAATTCTGGAGGGCGATCCTCCTTCCAATTTAATCGCGTCCATTCCACCCTCCTTCAGAACTCGAACCGCTGTATCAACTGCCTGCTCATAATCCAGACTGCAATATCACCAATCATTTCGGCACTAAAAAGGAAAACACGAAACCATTTCGCTAGTCCTATATAAAACAGAATTACCATAAATGTAAAGATTAGTTGTTGGTACCTCCTTGGTGCCGGACTCATAGGTGCCAAAGGGCAGATCCCCTACGAGAAGCGGCCTCTTGGCTCCGCGAGCGACTGCGCGGCAGTGGACAAGCATCTCCTCGAGGGAGATAGGGAGAGTGGTGTCATAACCGTGGACGACCATGGCGGCCGAGTCACCGACTAAACAAATATCAATGCCAGCTGTATCGAGGTGGACCGCGGAGGGATAGTCGTAGGCTGTAACCATAGTGATAGGCTCACGCTTTTTATACTTTTGCTTCAAAGTGGTAAGCGTCACTCTTTGGTTAGGTTCCTGGGGCTTGGGTCCGCCGTAAACGGTATTTTCGGGGAAATTGCTCATGCAACGGACACGGTGCAGAAGATAGTTGGGTTTGATGATGAAGGAGAACCTGGATAGTTTTGTGAACAGCGCCATTCCGGAATTAGAGATGAAAGTCCAGACTGTTAATTTGTGAAAAATAAAGGAGGACGAAGACCCAGCTGGTCGAATTTATTATGAAGCGCCAGTGCGGTATGGCTGCGCCACCTGCTCCTACTTCGTTTCTAACTATGCTTTCAGCCTTTCACGTGTACATGATAACTATTCACGCTCTCCTATGCAAATAAATCTAATACTTTTTTTTTTTTCCTATATTAGTATTTATTTAAAAAACATACTATTTCTCTAATATACTTTAACATAACATATTAATACCTTCAACATTTAAAAATTATACTATTTATTCTCAAAATTTAATATATTATATTAATATTTTTTATAAATTTATTTTAATATATTAGTAATATTAAAAATTTGATATATTATATTAATATTTTTTAAATAAGATAAAATATTATTTATTACTATAACAAATTTCTAAAATTTAAAAAAAAATTATATAATTTAACATAAATAAAATAGAATAAATAAATCGTATATTTTTTAAAATTTAAAAGTAGTATTATATTATATCAAATAAATGGATAAATAGTATTTTTTTCTATATTCTAATACTAATAAAATTATTGCATTCATTATTTAAATATATTTTTTTAGTAAAAATATATGGTAATTTAATTAATTAAATTAAAAATATTTGATAAAACTAGTTAAAAAAGTAATTAAAAAAATATAAAAAATATATTTATATTAATAAAAAAATACTATATACATTTCTTTAAATATATTAATATTATATAATAAAAAATTATATTAAATATTTAAATATAATAAATACTTCTACTCTTATTATTTAAATTTTATTATTATACATATGTACATATTAAATAATTTAATAACTATATTATATATAATTATTCAGGAGTTTGGAACTGAGAAATATAATTAGTTATATGATATAATAGAAAACAAAAATTATAATATATTAACTTATAAATTGAATACTAGTTGAATTAGTTTTGTAGAAAAGATTATTATTTAATTTTTTTGAATAATCTATTTTATTAAATATATATTATTTGTACAAACAAAATTATTTTTATGATTAAATTATATTGTAATATAGATTATAATCTAATTTTATATTTACTAATTACTACCTTGATATTAAAATGATATTTATAAAAATAAAATACACTAGGCATCGTTTGGATTGAGATATTTTAAAATTTATAGATTATGAAATCCATATATTTTAAGAATTTTATCATTTTGTTTGACTATAAAATCTATAAATTGATGATGTAATCACCCTTACATATATGTTTTGTAAAATAACCATAACATATGAATTTAACAATTAATATCTAATTTTATCCTTTATTAAATATTGATAATTCATTATTAATTAAACATATATACTTACTTCAAATATATACTTACAAATTTAAAAAATAAAATTGGTTATTTTAAGAGTTATAAAATAAAAAACAAAATTATTATTTATTATAATGTCTAATTACATTACTAAAATTATTTTTTATTTATAATTTAATGTAAATTAATATTATATTATGCATAATAATAAAGTAATTAATTAAAATTAAAAAAATATTTTTTGTTTAGTTGAAATTAAAAAATATTTTTTTTATAATTAAGAATAATTTTGGAATACTATTAATTTATTAGATACAGTTTTAAAATAAGAAGAATTTGTATTAATTCTTTAATATTTAAAATTCATAAATTTTATATTTTTTTCATATTTTATGCAGAAAATTAAATTATTCATTTGAATTATAAATTTTTTTTTAAATTTATAAATTTTAAATTTTTTTTAAATAGTTAAACAGTAAATTTATTATAAATTTACATATTGGTTAAAATTTCTTAACCCAAAATAGCCTGGGCGTTATTTTGGGCATCGGTCACGCGTACTCGTCACACATATTTACAAAAGTAGATTTCAGCAATCAGCACCGAAAAGCTCACGTTTAGTTAGAAACTGACCACTGTTTAGCGCACAATTATATAAGCACTTCACACTTCCCAAAATGTTTGCAACTTACGCGCTACCTTCGTTGATAAAGCCACTCCTTCTCTTCGCCCCCTCATCGGTCTTGTCGTATCGTACCGCTTCGTCACTTGCAGTGTCCAAGCCTCTCTACTTCTATTATCGCCGGACTCCATTCCGTACATTCTCTGCCATGGGGGAAACAAATAACTACGCGTATTCGCCGTTGGAGCACGTCATCGGAGCTTGGTATTCAGTGCCGGACCTTCGGCTTCGTGACCATCGCTTTACTGTCCCCCTCGATTACTCTGTTGATGTCAATGCTTCTCCAAAGATCTCGATTTTTGCTCGTGAAGTAGTTGCCGGTACTATTTAACTGAGATTTAATAACTTAATTTTCGACTATAGTTTGACTCACTTTGATCCTGTGCTATGATGAACTTAGATATGTCCTTGTCTTAGGTTAAGTACTAATGAAGTCAACTGAAACATATACTTGTATTGACTCGGTAATAACCCAATAATTTAGGTTTTTGAGGGTCCGACTATTTTGGCTGGAGTTGATTGATTAAGCACAAGAACGCATGAAATTTAACGCCAGCTAGAAAACTACATTGCTGTACATCCATTGTCTCGAGCAGGATTGCTTGAATAGAGTCTTTAATTAGCATAGTCTCTATATATGAATGGTATCTGATGCAGAATTGCCTTGTAATTATCTAATCTACCGCCTTTGTTATCACTAAATAAATGAAATCTGCTGTTTTGAACAAGTCTTTGATTGAACTGTTAGACTAAATTATAACTATGTGAATTGGCTTTATGGACTTCAATTTTTATATCCTTTATTTATTTCTTCTTCTTGGAAGAATGCTACATTATCTAATTATTTTTATCACATCCCTTACCCGATTGAAAATATATTTTGTTTCCCGCAGTTGGGAAAGAAGAACAATCGCTGCCTTACTTGTTATTTTTACAAGGTGGACCTGGCTTTGAATGCCTACGGCCAACTGAAGCCAGTGGATGGATAAATAAAGCATGTGAAGAATTCCGTGTTGTTTTGATGGATCAGGCATGGGATTCTGAATACTCGCGCTATACAAACTTTGACTATAGCTACCTCCTGTATTCATATTCAATTTCCTCCTGCTAATGTATTTTCTTGCAGCGAGGAACAGGCTTATCAACTTCTTTGACAACGTCATCTATGTTGCAATTGAATTCTGCAGAAGAGGTGGCTGAATACTTGAAACATTTTCGAGCTGACAATATAGTGAAAGATGCTGAGTTTATTCGAGTTCGTCTTGTTCCTGATGCTGGACCATGGACAATTTTGGGTCAGGTACTAAGATTATTATATTGGTTTTATTTTTATTTGTGTATGTTATCATGTGATAATGCTGATATTCTTAATATCTATTCTCACTGATCCCATTTTCAATGCTTTTTTCCCCAGTCATTTTCCTGTTAATGTTCAAAATTGATTTGACTGGTTGATTATTGACAGCTCTTGGTTTCTCTCTTAACTTTTTCAGAGCTATGGTGGCTTCTGTGCTGTAACCTATTTGAGTTTTGCTCCACAAGGTCTAAAACAAGTTCTTCTAACTGGAGGAATCCCACCAATAAGCAATGGATGCACCGCAGACATTGTTTACAGGGCATGTTATGAACAGGTTATTCGCCAGAATGAGAAGTACTATGAGAGGTTTCCTCAGGATATTGAAATTGTTCATGAAGTAGTGATCCATTTGGCAGAATCTGAAGGAGGCGGAGTGAGGACCTTGCATATGCAATTTATGGAATTTTGTATTTATATGAATTCTTTGAATGAACCTTAAATGCCATTTCTCTTCTTTGCCGTATAGGTGCTTCTTCCATCTGGGGGAATCTTAACCCCAAGAGGACTGCAAACTCTTGGTCTTTCTGGTTTGGGATCCAGTGCAGGTTTTGAGCGTCTTCACTATATGTAAGGCAACAAATTACAGTTTTCATTCCCACCTTCACGTTCTTCTGGTTGATTTATTATCTTCGTATTCTTTCTTCTTTTTCTATTTCTTTCTAATTGTAGGTTTGAGAGGGTGTGGGATCCAGCTATAGTTCCTGGATCACGAAAACAAATTAGCTACTACTTCTTAAAAGCTGTAAGATTACTGACGTTTTTCTGCTGATCACTGATCTGAGGCTTCTCTGAAATCAATCTTAAGTCATTTCATAACGTGCAGTTTGAAAATTGGTTGGATTTTGATTCAAACCCACTCTATGCTCTGCTTCATGAGTGCATATACTGTCAGGTAGATTTCTTATGTCTCCTATACCAGTTTGACTGTGATTGATGGGTGACCTTTGCTCTAGATTTATACAAGGTGGAAAGAAACTTATTGTTGATGCATGATGAAATAAGGCTTGCATCTTCAATTCCAAAAATCTATATGTTTATTTGTTGGTTAGATTTTACCTCTGGCACCTCAACCTTCTAAATATTTATTTATTTACTTATTTGTTTTTCTTTTTTGGTTTTTGAGGGTGCTTCATCACGGTGGTCTGCTAACAGAATCATGGCTGAAGTCAATGGTAAATTTGATGCAGTCAATGCTGCAAGGGAAGGTCTGCCTGTAAATTTCACAGGGGAGGTCTGTGACTGTCTAAGTTTCAATATAGCTTCAAAAGAAATGTGGAAGCAGATACAGTGAATTTTATCTTGTTACTTTGATTGAAAATGTCATTTCTTATAGCCTTTCAATGGCGGCTAAAAATTGATGGCTGATAATGCAGGCAGCCATTTACTTTTCATGAGAAATTTTCCTTTAAGTTATCAGTTAGCATGCATGTTGCCGTGCAGGGTGGGCTTCCTGACTGATGATAACCAGATATCATGCGATTGCAGCTCCATTGTGCCTTGATTCTTATACATGCTTTTATCCATGTGGATACTGAATGAATAATCTTCGAGGAGGAAAAAGATTGGTAAATGGAAAAAAGCTAAACCAAACAACATGATGAATTTGCATTCGTAACATCACAGAGGAGTGGTGATAGTAATATAAAATAAATACATGTGATTTATTTGCTGTGGAAAATGTCTTAATCTATCTGCTACTTTGTCATCTCATCATCATGGCCATTATCCTGGAGTTGGCAACTTGGGCCTTAGTTTTCGAAAAAGGCTCAAGATTTCTTCTGATGTTCTGTGTATATATTGATTTCACTCAATTGTGGCTGTATGGCTACATCAAGTGGCGAAATTTAGACCTTTCAATGGCAAAATATAAAATGCTATTTCCCCCTGATTTTGTTAAATAGATATCTGCTTTGGTTTTCTTGCACTTCTATAAGATTGACACAGTATCTTCAATATTTGCTTGCTGCAGATGATATTCCCCTGGATGTTTGATGAAATCCTTGCCTTGAGGCAGTTCAAAGATTCTGCCAATATATTGGCTGAGAAAAAAGATTGGCCTTCCCTCTACGACATCAACGTGCTGAACAATAACAAGGTTTTCTACCTTTCTATTCCTGGTTAATCTTCAGAAATCTTTTCTGGCCATGGAATATTATTCAACACAGCTACGCAAGTCTCAATTTTGCCGAATGGCTTGCAATATCTTCTAGGATTGAAAATGCCATATTCAATCACTAGTTTTTTTCTGGCTTAAGTTTTATTGCTTGGATGGCTTACTGAATGTAAATGCGGGCAGGTACCAGTTGCGGCTGCTGTTTATTATGAAGATATGTATGTTAATTTCAAGCTGGCAATGGAAACAGCTTCGCAGATAGCGGGCATTAGACTATGGATAACAAACGAATACATGCATTCTGGTCTGCGGGATGCAGGGAGCCGTGTTTTGGATCATTTACTGGGAATGCTAAATGGAAAGAAGCCTTTGTTCTAGCAAGCACTATTCTTAGAATTTTCTTTTCTTCTTCTTTTATTTGTAACCTTGCCTCTTTTTCGCTTTCTCAAACCAGGATCTGGCCATTGTTAAAATTAAGAAATGCGTTTGGATTGGTAGCTGCAAAAGGATTCATCTTTGAAAGACCAGTATAGTATTCTGTATGAAAATCGATTGAGATCTGATAGGAAAATACTTCGCAAACTCTACCACCCAGCTACATGATGGCACTGCCAAGAGCTTTTTTTCCTTATTGCCATAGCCAGTGCAAACAACTCCTTAACCATTCTTTATTGGGGAATTTCTTAAAACAATTCAAGAAAACCTTAATGCAGCAGAAAAGTTATTGTGCTTGATATTCAATTCCTTTTATTTTTAGTTGGGCGTCTCTAAAAATTCATCAATACACTACATATATATATATATATAGGCGTCTCTAAAAATTCATCAATACACTATATATATATATATATATATATATATATATATATATATAAAAGTGGAAGTAGGGGACAAGCAAAATTATCGAAAATCCAATTTGATTGAATTAATTAATTGAGTTAATTTTGTCATTTAATAATTTAATTTATTAATAAATAGTATTAATAATTTATTAATTAGAAGTTCAATTATATTAGGACTAGGTAATTATGAGTAGTTAAAATCTATTATTTTATTAATAATTTAAGTTTTTTATTATTTTTAAAAAAAATTATATTATTGTCGCCTAATTTAGTATATAAAATTGTATTTTATATTAAACTAATAATTCATTAATTATAAATTTAATTCTATTAAAACTAGATAACTATGTTTTAAATATAAAAAAATATAACTAATATTGAAAAAATAAAAAAATAATTTAATAAAAAAATATTATGAAAGTATGGTAAAAAAATATAATGAACAAGATAATTTATATATAGTAAATAAACTAACAACCATAATAGTCAAGATAATTAATGAGCTAGATAATTTGACGTGGTTTTTTTTTATAAAATATAACATAAGAATTGAATATAAATACAAAAATAGCTTAATAACAAGTTAAATATCTAATGATCACGTGAATGACCCGTTAATTATAAGTCTAATTCTAATAGATTTAGGTAAATATATTTTATATATATAAAAAATTAAATAACTAATATCAGATGGAGCAAAAAAATAATTTAATAAAAAAATATTAGGAATGCACAATAAAAAAAATAAAAACAGTATATTGTCATTCGAAGTACAATAATAATAATTTTTACTGATATATTAAATTTATATAATGGTAAATTTAAACTAAATTATAACTATGCACGTAATGGATAACTAAATTTCAAAATACTAAATACAATTATTATAAATAATTTGAAAAGTTAATTTCTTAATAATTTTTATATAGTGCAATAATTAATTTATTTTAATCATATACATAACGAGTTAAATTTTTAAAATTTACATGTATAATATAATATAATATACTTTTATATAAAATATAAAAATCAAATATAATTAATATTTAAATTAAATATGACTTAATTAATAATAATTAAAAGTAACTAAAATTAATTTATTGCATAATATTATTATTATTTATTTATTAATGATGAGTTCAATTATTAAAAATTATATGCATTGCACGTGTATTATTAGGAATATGAAGACAAATAAAATGACCGTAAAATAAGAAAACTATTAGAGATACTCTTATTACTTCTATTTTATTTATGACTATTAATGATGGATAAATAAGTAATTTTTATATGAGTTATAATATGAATTCAATATCTAATAATTACATTTAATGCACATTAATTATTGCCTCAACTTTTAATCAAATTTTAATATATATAAAAGTGAGAATGCGGAGGACAAGCAAAATAATTGGAAAATATTTACTATCTATATTTTATATATGATTCATAATAATTGACTCCTATAATTTAAGAGAAATATACACTCATATAATTCATTATGAATAAAATATCACAACAAAACGAAACAAATTAATAAAAAAACAAAAAAATTATATATAAACAAAATGGTGATTAATGAATAGTCAAATATCTAATAATCACGTGTAATGTCTATATTTTATATATGACTCTTAATATTTGAGATAAACATGTGCCCCATCAATAGCATTAAGACTTTATATATGAATAAGAATTCTATTAATATTGAAATGAAGTTGGCTTATAAACATTGTTGTGACATTATAGTTCTATATTTACCTCAAGTATTAATTAGTTAATTGACATGTCAAATAAGATGAAACAAATTAATAAAAAAAAATATAAAAACCAAATGGTAATTAATGACGAGTCTAATATATAATAATCACGTTAATAAAATATTAGTATATATAAAAGTGGGAGTAGGGGGGATAGACAAAATTACCAAAAAACCAACCTGATTGAATTAGTTAATTAAGTTAATTTTGTCATTTGCTAATTGAATTTATTAGTGAATAGTATTAATAATTCATTAATTGGAAATTCAATTCTATTAGTACTAGATAATTATGTTTTATATATAAAAAATTAAATAACTAATATTAAAAAAGAAAAAAATAAATTAATAAAAAAACACTAATCTCTAACTTTTTTTTCCATGCATACTATTAATGAAAATTAATATTATTATTTTTAATTATAAATAAAACTGTAACATTTAATCTGATTTTTAATTTAATGTCCAATATTTTTTAAGTTCTATGAATACTATTATTTAAAATTTATATTATTATTTTTAATTTATAAATTACAAATATGTGATAATTATAAATAAAATTCTAACATTTAATCCAATTTTTAATTTAATATCCAAAAAACTGACATTAAAAAATAAATAAATAATATTTAGAATTATATAATTTATCTAACTTTTATTGTTATTATATATAATAAATATTTTATTATTCTACTTTGATTATTGTTGGTCCTTTCTTATATCTTATTCTGAATTTGTCTTTATCCACATCTATAATTAAATAGGAGAAAATTCAAAAAAAAAAGTTTTGCAATGTTAGAATAAAAAAAATATTAAGAATATAATTCAATAATTAATTTTTCTTAATCACATACATAACTTGGAAGTTAAGTTTTTAAAATTTACATTAAAATATAATTTACTTTTATATAAAATAAAAAAATAAAATATAATTAACAAACATTAATATTTAAATTAAATGTGACTTAATTACATAATAATTAAAAATAACTAAAATTAATTTATTGGATAAGATTATTATTATTATAATTGTTTATTTAATAATAATGAATCCAATTATTAAAAATTATGTGCATCGCATGTGGATGAATAGAATTAGGAGGAACAAACAAAATGATCGTAAAGTACTTACTATCTCTATTTTATATATGATTCTTAAAAATTGACAAATTAGTAATATTCATATAAGTTATAATACAATTTCAATATTTAATAATCATTTGTATAACACGTTAATGAAAAATAATTATCATATCATTATTATCATACTATATATAAAAGTGGAAATAGAGGAACATGCAAATTTAAAAAGAAAAAAAATTAATTTAATAAAAAAATATTATGAAAGCACGATAAAAAAAATAATTATAGCATATTGTTATTCAAAGTACAACAATAAAAATTTTTACTGAAATATTTAATTTATATAATAGTAAGTCTATGCACGTAACATATAATATAAATTTCAAAATACTAAGTAAAATTCTTATAAATTATTTGAGAAGTTATAATTTTAATATAATTCAATAATTAATTTATTTTAATCATATACAAAATGTGTTATAATATAATTTACTTTTATATAAATTATAAAAATAAAATATAATTAACAACCATTAATATTTAAATTAAATGTGACTTAATTATATGATAATTAAAAGTAACTAAAATTAATTTGCTAGATAATAATAATATTATTATTATTTATTTAATAATGATGTATCTAATTATTAAAAATTACTTGTATCGCATGTAGATTATTGAGAATAGGGGGACAAATAAAATGATTATAAAATACTTACAACTTCTATTTTATATATGGTTATTAATAATAGAAAAATTAGTAATTTGGGAAATAGAAAAATGGCCGTATAATACTTACTACCTCTATTTTATATATGACTCTTAATAATTGACCAATTAATGATCTTCATATGACTTATAATACGAGTCCAATATCTAATAATTACATGCAACATAGCCAACCTAATTGTATTAGTTAATATGTTTAATTTTGTCATTTAATAATTTAATTTATTAGTGAATAAATTAGAAGTCCAATTATATTAGAACTAGGTAACTATATTTTTAAAAAAACATATATCTAATATTAAAAAGAAATAAAAATTAATTTAATAAAAAAAATTTAGGAAGATATGGTTAAAAAAATATAATAAATAAGATAATTTGTATATAGTAAATAAATGAACAAACAAAGTGAACAAGATAATTAATAGGCCATATAATATAACATAGTTTTTTTTATATATAGTATGATATAAGAATCAAATATAATTATCAATTATTAATATTTAAATTAAATATGACTTAATTATATGATAATTAAAAACAACTAAAATTAATTTACCGAACAAAATTATTATTAATATTTATTTAATAATAATGACTCTCGCACGTGAATGATTGAGAATAGTAGGAACAGACAAAATGACCATTAAGTCCTTACTACTTCTATGTTGTATATAATTGTTAATAATAGACAAATTAGTAATTTGATAAATTTTGAGATAAATATGCACTTATATAATTCATTATGAATAAATATATCATAATAAGAAGAAGCAAATTAATAAAAAACAAAAAAATTATATAAAAACCAAATAATGGTTAATGACTAATCAAATATCTAATAATCACGTGCAAACACACCAACTTGATCTAGTCAATTGAATTAATTTTGTCATTTAATAATTTAATTTATTATTGCATAGTATTAACAATTCATTAATCAAATTATTTTATTTTATTATTTATTAAATTAGTTAATTTAAATATTAATAATTAATAAAATAATAGAATAACTAATAAAAAATAATTTGATTATTTTGATTGTATTAGTTAATTGAGTTAATTTTATCGTTTAATAATTTAATTTATTATTTATTAAATTAATTAATTTAAATATTAATAAGTAATAAAAATGTGTTATAAATAATAAACATGCAATGTACAATTAAGTTAAAAATGATGAACAATCATATTCAAATGAATGAACAATTAAGTTCAAAATTATGTACAATTAAAATATAAACATTAAATCTAAAAGTGATGACAATCAAGTTTAAAACGATAAATAAACAAATTAATAATAATGAACAATCAAGTTTAAAACAATAACAATCAAATTCTAATTAAAAAATTTATAAATTCATTACTATAATTTACTATATATAATTTATTATTACTGAAACCGTAAAATATTTATTATTTCTATTTTATATATAACTCTTAACAATAGACAAACTAACAATTTGATAGAATTTAAGATAAACATTACTCATATAATTCACTATAAATAAAATATCATGATAAAATAAAATAAATTAATAAAAAAATAATAATTAATGACGAATTCAATATTTAATAATCATATATAAAGCATACAATGAAAAATTAGTATATGTATTATCCGAAATTTTCATGGAAAAACACTGTCATAAAAAAAAAGGTTAATATTTTACTTAAAAAAAAATATTAAAAAATTAAAGTACCGTTCAGTAAAGCAGATAGGTTAACGGTGGCATTTTAGACACTTCACTTGCCCCAGTCGCTGATGTGTTTTCACTTTCCAGTTATCACTTTTCGCTCTCTTTTTTATCTTGCCGCTGATTGTTCATTTTAGGGTTTAAGAAGGGCTTCTCCAGTATCTGCAGGCAGCGGCATTAATATTCCACACAAATAAATTCGGTATAATATCTCTGTAATAGATATTTATGCATACTTCCTCTGGTAGTTAATTTCTTGTCTAGTGAAGTCTGGGTTTCTTTCTGTAGAACCAGAATGTGGAGATCGTTAAAAGGAGCGGCTCTTCCTCTTCTGATGTCACGAGGATTTTGCACGAAACCGGAGAAAATCGTAGCTTCCGTACTTTTTGAGAGATTGCAAGTTGTTATCCCCAAAATCGATCCTGTGGTTTATGCATTTCAGGAGTTCTCGTGAGTTTTCTCGTTTTTCATATTATCAGTAAAATAATGTATGTTTGCTATTAGGTTGACGATGAGATAAATTTTGTACTAAAATTTGAGTTTTCCCGTTTTTTTTTTTCTCCGGTTGTAGATATATCATTAAGGTTTAGACAAGTTATATAAGGATTTAAGAGAACTAAAAGTAAAATTTTGATGTTAAATTTTGATTATATTTGTCTTTCCTTTTCTCGGTGTCAAAATGGCAGTTATGGAAGAATATAAAGGGGTTTGCAATTTTGGTCTTCAGGTTCTATAATGTCATTGAATTCTTATCAGTTGAATTTTATATTCTGCTGTTGCGCATATTATAATTTCAATTCTTTTCTGGTGGAGGGTTGATTTAGGTTTCGCTGGAGGCAGCAATATCGACGCAAATATCCTGATGAGTTCTTAAACAAGTCTGATACAGGGTAAGTTGTATGGGATCAGTTGATATTATTCACACATTTCTCTTGTTGCATAAATTTTTCAGGGTAATGCTGATAAAAAAAATTAAAGATTTTTGCTAAATCTTTATCGCAACTCAGAAGTTCATTAATAAAAATTATAACGAATAAAACATACAGACCTTACTCAAAAAATCATTTCATCCAGACTTAAATTGGATGTAGTGTGATCATTTGTGATTAACTTCTCATACTGAATTTGGCAATTTGCACATGCCATAATTGGTTGGTACTTTCACAAGATTGTCCTTGTCCCCCTCTCTTTCGGAAACATACATCCTTGTAAATATAGATAAGTGTGTTGATTACATGAATTAATTTCATTTCATTGTCTTGCAACCAGGGGAAAGGGTGACTACCAAATTGACTATGAGCCGGCTCCAAGGATTACCAAAGCCGACAAGTCAAATGATAGAAAGTAAGACATGATTAATGGGGATGTTATGCCTCCCACTCATCATTGGATATGTACACATGTAATGCACAACGTATTGCCACTTGAAATGGAATATTTTTACTGCTTAGTTCATTTGCATTGCTTTGCATAATCTGTTACTGCACACTCTGGGTGAGTTTTAATTCACATCATGGCAACACTAAATTGTTCATGTAATTTGTTTTGCTCTGGAGAAAAAGAAGTTCATAACAATGTTTAATCTACCAGTTTGATGCCGTTCTACGCATGCCAAACTAAAACTTTTGGGATGTAGGGAAGGAGATTGTATATTTTATCTGTGTGTTAGAGTTACCTGAGAATTTCAGTCTCAAGACGTTATTCTGCAGTAGCTAATTATGCCTTTTATATTCCTTTTTAACTTCTTTCAATTCATTTCAACATCATGTAACTGGGATTTATTTTGGAGCTGCTTTCTTAAGAATATTCAGAATTCTAATTACAACATCCAAATTTATCTTCTTTAGGTCCTTACAAAGGGCACTTGATAGAAGACTTTACCTTCTTCTGTATGGAAACTCATATGGATCTCCTAGTGATAAGCCTGTGTGGCATTTTCCGGAAAAGGTTTATGAGGCTGAGGAGACATTGCGCAAGGTCATCATTACTATTCGATCTTTAGTTCATCCAGTCTTTATCTCTTCATCTCCTTCTCATTTAAATTTCAAACCTTTGCAGTGTGCAGAGTCTGCATTACAGTCTGTCTTAGGGAATCTTTCCCATACTTATTTCGTTGGAAATGCTCCTATGGGTCACATGGTCATAAATTCAACAGATAGTGCTCCGGACAGCAGTTATAAGGTATAGCCAATAACTTTCACATGTAATCTCGAGTTAGTAAAATATGGAATTTTAGTTTTTGTTACAGAGCATACGAGTTATATGGTTCTTACTGTCAAAAAATAGTCATATACATTATGAAAAGAAGTAAAATATCTTAATATTAACCATACTTGTCAAATGATCACTGTTTTTAGCTAACTGTATTATACTTGCTGTTTTGTAGTCAATAATTGTGTGCTAATCTCCTTTTTATCAGAAAGTAAAGCCATGTGCTTGGTGGATTGCCTTAATACATATTGCCAATGGTGTATTGTACATACTATATGTTGAGTTATTATGAGAACTGATAATAGTCAGATGCATTATTTGTTATCCCTTGTTTGATTTTCTTTTCCTGTTTATTTTTCAGCAATTCTTCTTTAAGTCCCAGGCGACTTCGACAAGGAAGTTTAAAGTTGGGAAGTGTGAGGATTTTGTTTGGGTGACCAAGGATGAATTACTGGAATATTTTCCTGAGCAAGCTGAATTTCTGAGCAAGTTGATCATCAGCTGATATGGAAGTCCATTTTGTAGTTCAAATGCACTGCGTCACCTTTGGAATTGTTCAGTATATCTGAAACTGAAATCTGTTTGCATTCGAAACTGACAATTCAATCAGCAGAATGAATTTTGATATTCTAGAGGAGTTACATTCTAAATAGAGGAAGGGATGTAGAACACTGAAAAGATGTTTATCATCAACAGACAAGAGGGTTTAAATATACTCCAGTGGTCGAAATTTTTTAAACTTCTCATTGGGGGTGGGGTGCACGTGAGCACTAATTAGGAATCATTTGCGGAAATGCTAGTTATTTTTATACTGCCCATCCTTTATGCAGAATAAAGGTGCTGATAATTTATTATGACTGAATAATATGTTTAATTTGGCTTTGCAAGGCTAGTGGTGATCCCTCAGTCTCCTTTTCTACAGTTCAGTTGGATTATATTCAGAGATGTTTTTTGAGCTATGCAGAGGGACATGAAGTGCCTTGACTTTGTCTTTGCAAAATGGATGCATGGTGTTAAATTGAACTAAATGCTACGTCATCAGCGGTTAAAAGTATCATGTAATTGTCTAAATTGTCGTCTGGAGAGTCCTTGCTGGTGAACTAATTAGGATTAGGGGTGGCCAAACCAGTTTGGAACTAGTTGAACCGAACTGGAACCATCCGGTCAAATTCGGATCCGACCGTTGACTGCCGATGTCTTCATAGAGAGACTGGTTCCGATTCGGTTCAGTCAGTTTATGAACTGTAAACCGGCGGTTCTGAACTGGCAGTCACCACTAATTTGGACTGCCCCACATAGATAATGGTTTCAATATGCAAGGATATATGCTACATGAGCACTATTGGAGTTCTGCAGCCCGAAATTTATCAAGGATAGTCTATAAGCTAGATCGTCCAAACAATCCAACTTTGTAATAGAGGATTTGGGAACTTCCTCAGCAAACATATTAACGATTCTTACTTATATTAGCTAATTTCGCTTTATGATAACTAAGCATCGGATATAACGACATGCATATGATGAGCACGTCTTCTCCTTTTACCTGAGGGCAGTTGAACTGAAGTAGGCAGTAGGTGAAATATAGTTGGCTTTACCCCTTCCCTTCAAATATACTTCTTTTCTAATTATATATATATATATATGTGTAAATCTTGTCGTTCTCCCCGGCCGGAGCTCTAAACCCACAAATGGAAGGCCAAGAAACCCCGACGCCGCCAATTCCACCACCATTACCGCGATTGCCAATCCAGAATTCTTCCTATCTTTTCACACCATCACTTGTTCCATCTTCGTCGTTGCAGCCTCCCATGATTGAGCCGCAAGTAGGCCTTCCGGATATTGATTGGGTTAGGCTTCTTTCAGGTGAATCCATGGTGGGCGAGAATAGGGGAATGATGGAGAATGCTTGTGTTATAGGTGAGGAAGAAAAGGGAATAAATAAAGATAAGAAAAAGAGTGGGAGAATATCAAGAAAACAGACAAGGCCAAGGTTTGCTTTCCAAACAAGGAGTGCTAATGATATTCTTGATGACGGTTACCGCTGGAGAAAATATGGTCAGAAGTCCGTCAAGAACAGCTCTTATCCCAGGTCTGCATTCCTAAATACTATTCAAGAATAATTGTCATGATCTCATATTTCTGACTTTTTTTTTTTTTTTGGACAAATTAAGGAGTTATTATAGGTGCACACATCATACATGCAACGTGAAGAAGCAAGTGCAAAGGTTGTGTAAGGACACAAGCATAGTAGTCACCACTTACGAGGGCATCCATAATCATCCCTGTGAAAAGCTCATGGAAACCCTAACTCCTCTTCTCAAGCAGATGCACTTCCTTGCTCGCTTCTAAGTTGTAATTAATTCTATATGTTCATGCCTCTATTCTGACCAATCCCTTTATATATATATGTTTCAA
>CATIWF010241899.1:0-30966 GCA_949630135.1 Balakata baccata | reverse complement strand
CCCATACACACTGTTTGTGCTGGAGATGGCACTAATGGGTTTTGCTGAGCACAGGAGATTCCAAGATTGGGCAAACCCAGGTTCCATGGGCAAGCAGTATTTCTTGGGATTGGAGAAGTTTTTGGGTGGATCTGGTGATCCAGCATACCCAGGTGGACCTCTCTTCAACCCTCTTGGATTAGGGAAAGATGAGAAATCATTGAAAGATTTGAAGCTCAAGGAGGTAAAGAATGGAAGATTAGCTATGTTGGCAATCTTGGGTTACTTTGTACAAGGTCTTGTTACTGGAGTTGGTCCATACCAAAACCTGCTTGATCACTTGGCTGATCCTGTTAACAACAATGTCTTGACCAGCCTTAAGTTCCATTAAAGACCTCATTGTCTTTTTTTGGGGATTACCTGCCCCAATTCTCCCTCTTCTTTCCTCTTCTACCGATTGTAATCATCCTGGGAAAAGCCTTATTGTAATTCTCTGTAAGAAAGAACATCTTTCAGATCAAGACAGACCTCTTAATAAGTTGAACTCTTAAGGTTAAGCTTTTATAATGTGGTGATCCAATGGCTATAGCACCTGCAATTAAGCTACACGTTACTCAAACACAACCAAATAGTAGCTTCCTTGTCATGATAAACATTTCCTCTACATAGGAGAAACCGTAGAAAGATGAGACGATGATGCAAGTGAAATGAAATTGTTTATTTTCTGTATTTTCACAAACTCTGCTTTATTTGCAGTTTTCTAGATTTTGCATTACAGTTGGTTTAGTATCATGTTTTATTAAGTACAATTATATCAGGAATAAGAAACAGTTCTCAAAATTTTTTTATCTAAATATTTGATTTTGTGTTTGATAATGGATTATTTATGATATTATTTATCATTTAATTTAATTTAATTCATCAATTTTCATTTATTTAAAGGACAATAACAAATTGATAAGACGATTTGGAGAGTTCATATAACTCGTAGAGAAAAAAAGAAGCAAAGATCAATATCATTGCCTCACACTCAACATGAAGTAGAACAGTTTACACGAGCAATTTTGGAGCAGGACTAGATCATTGCTCTGGCCTGCCATTGTCTCCAACTTATTACTGTCAAACATATGATCCTAAGAATATATTTTTTTTTTCATCCAGAACTTATAACAAGTTTCCTATAATTAAAAAACAATAAAAACAATTGAAACAACAATTTAGTCTCGGGAAGATATCAGAACTCTTACAGAATCATTTGGGCATCTAAGTAACTACAACCTCTGATTGGCAGGAAGACCCTCTTGGACCGTCAAAAGATAATAATGCAAAACGCATCCTCCAACTCCGGAAAGGCTAATGTTTAATGTTTCTCCACATAAGCTGAAACAGATTAAGGGGTGGCACAATCACCAAAACCTAAGCAGCCTGAGCCACAGATTCATCCGCACTTGACGCCTCTAGCCTGTAAACCTCATTAGTCAGTAATAGATGTAGAAAGGTATCATCTATCATAAAAAAATAAAAAAAAGTATTGTTTTCTTCTATTGGCTATAATTCCTAAAGCTATAGAAGATGCTTATTTTACAACAGCCCCGAACAAAAAGAAACAAGATACAAGAGCAGTATCGAATGATACAAACTCACAGTGGCCGTATTTCATATGCCACATCTTATATGTCACAGTAATAAATTTGTATATCCAAAAGTACCACATGGCATGCTGAAAATGTCTTCAAAGAGCTATATTGGACTGTATCAAATCCCAGCTTCATGCGGGTCTGTTTAATTACGGAAACAAGTATCACTTGCTGTGTAACCCACTGTGAATAGTTCAGATAACAAGGAAGCCGCAAAAGGAAATAAGCTATAAAGTACGGAAAAGTTACAGCCTAATCTATATTTTATCATATCTTTCCTCGTACATAAAAGAAGTGCAGCACTCCTTACCTTTGAATTCCTTCTCCAACTTCCATTCTGAAAAAGCTCTGAATCTTCACAGGTGAACCTACTTCCTTGGATATATTGTTTAACAGGGTCTGCGAGTAAGAGCAGTTAGTAGGATATAATAGCATACACACAAATGCATACGCACATGAGACACAATACATAAAGGGGGAAAGGAGAGACACACAGACAGAAGAGAGATCTTAGGCATTGTTGTCCAGCATACCTTTACATTTATAGTATCATTTACTATAAACTTCTGCTCCATAAGAACAACTTCTTCATAGTATTTACGCAAACGACCTTCTACCATTTTCTCAATTGCTATCTGGGACTTCCCTGTGCTTTCTGCCTGCCAAATAAAATGATATTCATGATTAAGTACCAAAATAAGGTTATAACAAGTGGTAAGATTGTGCATCAGACATAACAATTAGTAAGAGCCTCCTCACATTCACGTGTAGCATGACCCTTTCCCCTTCTAGAGAGGGAGGGATAGAGTGAGTTAAACTGTTCAGCATAGCATTATTCACTAGCGCACCTTGAATAACAAAAGAAACTAAATCATCAAGTAGAGGAGGGGCAGAGTGAGAATGAGAGTTAAACTACTCAGCAGATCAATATTTGCTAGTACAGCACAATCAATTTATCTTAAATAAACACCGGTGATTTTGAGACTTTCCATATACAAGCTGCAGAAAATTGGCATGCAGCTCGCATAATTGGTAACGTTGAAGTAGCCAAAAACCATAAAATCAATACAAATAACTCACTGTTGGGAAAGGAAGAAAAAAACTAAAATAGCTGCAGCAAACTAGTAGCACTAAATAATCGTAGTAATGGTCAATGCATTATGATAAATAATTGTTTATATAGATAATGCAAGATAAAAGTTTCCAGTACAGCTTGTGAAAAATAGTGTAACAATTTTGCATCATACTAATTAACATCTGATGAGACAAACATTTACTTAGAAGCAGCAATACATGCCTCTAGTTTATAGCACCTTTGATGTTTCCATTCCTTTCATATATCAAATTTTACATTCCTTTTGGCATGCAAGGTTTCATCTTCACTGACCATTGCATCACACTAAATAACTTCCTCATCATCTACCCGGTTATTGCCTGCTAATTTCTAGGAAATGCATCATGTTTGATGACTTTCAACTGCACTATTTTCACCTTGATTTAGCATAACTAAATCAAAAATTTTGTTGTATTGACTGCATATGACAAAAAATCTAAAAGTAAAGTTAACTTTCCATATTGGTAGATTAGCAGATGTAAATACCTATTTCAGCAGTCTTTCTAGAACAACTAAAAGTTAAGCGGAAGTTAAACTATACCTGTGTCTTGAGAATTTCGCGTTCATTTTCTAACACATCTGAGGAAACAAGCTCCTTTGTCAAGAATAAAGGCTTTGCTGCCACTATATGCATTGCCAATTCTGATCCAACACGCTGGAGAGCATCCGACTGGGAATTTCCGTCCTCTATTTCAAGAGATAAAACTCCTGCAATACGACCCAAACCTACATCCAGGAAGGGGTAAACCAGGTTAGATCCTTTACCAGCATCAGATCCTCTAGTTCACAGAAAAAGTCAAGACATCAAAACTTTACTCATATAACATTGGATGAACTAAAATTTGTCTGCTACAGGATGAATGAATATAATCTTCAATAAAAGAGTAAAAAGCCAGCTCTCGAAATAGTATACCTGGCTGAGGACTTGTGTGGAGATATGTGGACAGAACACCAGGAGAAGATGTCAACATGACAAAGCCCCTTCTAAGTCTCACATTCTCACCCATCATTGCAGCCACTTCCGTAATTGCATTTTGAACAGTTGTTTCTCCACTTATTTTTGGATGTTCAAGATTGAACTTCAAGTCCTGATGCAGATAAAATATATAAACACAACCACCCAGAAAATCAAATTTCAGAAGCACTTCAAAAGATTGTGTAGATCAATGAACCAGCTTCCATTAGACTCACTGCAAGTTCATCATTCTAAAGAACTCAGAGGTAATCTCGACTTAAAATGCTGGAGTCAATTTTCAATGGTTCTGATATATACCATACCTGCAAATTTCTGCCTCATACTTAATGAAAATGATGTTCTCTCAAAACTTATTAACAATGAAATAACGTAAAGTTTTTTTTCCCTTCATAAAAGGGATGAAAGACACACAGAAACCCTAGGCAAGGCATTTTTCAAACATGATTGATCAGTTGAATGGGGAAACAATCACGTAATTGCTCTAGGTAACAGCATTTATTATCCGCTAATATAATAAGCAGTTACTATCAGCTCTACAACTAGAACAAAGTTCAATTTTAAAAAAAAAAAGTCTCACCTCCAAACACTGAAGCCCAACAGGATGGACTCCAGAAACCTGCTCAGACGTATTCTCAGTTAACAAAGCTTGCTTTGCTAAAGATAGCGCCTGTAAGCACGATCAAATTTTATAGTAATTAAAAAAGGATAACATAAAAAGTATTCAAAAGATAGACGCTGGAAGCATGTTCAAATAAAGAATGGGCAGTACCCACTAACCAAGTACTGAAATATTTCATTTCTGGCAACAAAGTCGGTTTCACAATTAAGCTCAATAAGAGCAGCCTTCCCTTCTTGCTGAGCCAATGCAAGCAAACCCTCAGTAGTTGTTCGGCCTGACTTTTTAGAGGCCAAAACCTTTCCTCTCTTCCTCAAATCCTTCTGTGCCGCCTCTACATAACCCACAATTATCCAAATTCAGAAACCGCAAAAATATTTAAAAAAAAAAGGGAAACAAAATCTGTGCATATATACCAATGTCCCAATTCCAATCAATGAGAGCAGCCTTAACGTCCTTGATAGGAGCACTAGTCCGTTCTCTCAATTGCTTTATAAGATTCATTTGCTCTGTTGCTGCAGGAAGTTGAGAGCTGAATCGCCGTAAAAAGATTCCAAAAGCAGATTCCATTATGGATTTCGTCTCTGGAAACCGAGATACGGAAGAGGAAACAACTTGGCGTGTCCATGTAGAATAGTTCTGCCCAGAATTACCCAGCCTGGTACATAGCATTGTTTGAAGTGGACGCTTTGCACTTCTACAGAGAGCCATTTCTATATGTATATGAACTCTGACAAAAAAAAAAAAATCTACAATGAATAAGTAGCAAATGCTAAAACCCTAAGGGTTTTGGATATACAGAGACGGGTTTCTGGGTATCTACGAACATGTAAGCAGATCAATACTGTAACTTTAGACAGAATAAAAACTGACCCGGGCAGAGCTTATCGACGAAAGTAGCAGATAATGAGAAGAGGTGTAATTCCGGCGGCAAGTGAAAAATGTCGGATTATGTTTTTCATCTGCAGTCTCAGAGTCTATGGACGCCGTCCGCTGTGGCTTTGGGCTTAACTGCAAAATTAGAGCGTGCAGATATATACTTGGCCCATTATAGTCCAAATAATTCTTAGCAATTACGACGTGTTTATTATGTCGTATTTTGAAATAGAAATATAATTTTTATTATAAAGTTAATATCTTATATTCAATTAATCAGTTAAATATTTGAGAAATGGAATTTTGATTTACATTATTATAAATTTATGCGGATAAAATGAGTTAATAACACTAAAATTTTTGTATACGTAACAAATTAGTACCAAACTATTTTTTTATTAAATTAATATCAAAACTTTGGAATTAGTTTTAGATTATTGTATTTGACACTTTTTCAGTTGATTCATACTGGCCTGGATGCTGAATTTGCTAATGTAGCTATCGGATTTATTGACGTAGCAGTAGAACTTACCGATATAGATGCTTTAAAAATATTGAATATCATGATTTGAAACTCAACTTCAAAATTTTAGTACAAACTTGATACAAAACAAAATTTTGCTTAATATACATACAAAAAGTTTTGATAAAAAAAAATTTATCCAAATTTGTGCACAAATTTTTTTTTTTTTTTATTGATTTCCTATTACGTGAACATATCAAAAGAGAAACATTATAATCTAAAAATGCCAATTTAGAAATAGAATTTAATTTTCCAATCTTTTATGGTGTATCAAACGTGATCTTATAGTTTAAGTAATGCTATTATGCATAATCATATAATTTCTATTTGAATCTCACGACATGAAAAGTTATTATTTTGGAATAAAAAAAATGAATGAAGTTCATCAAAAATTAAGACTAGCGAGAATAAGAGATCCTATAAACATTATGGAAAAAAAAAAAAAGTTTTCTGCATAATGTAAAATTGTCACTTTTAACTTTTTTTTTTTTTTATGATAAAAGTTATTTTCCATGAAAAAATAGGAAGATGTTGTTCCCCTCAGTATTACATCCTGACTCCGACACTAATTGCGACCATGTAGAAACCTGTGCATATGACCATACCATACCGTTGCAATCACTACATCAACTACTTTGGCAGTTGGGGAAAATAGTTACCGACATAGGGAAAAAAAAAAAGAAAGCTAATTTTACTAAAATATAATGTTTTTTATTTGTTTTTAGGTAAGCAAGTATTACCTCGAGCAAGAGTTTCTGCACTAACGACCCATCGAAAATAATAATGCTGTTTAAAGTTAAACTCCTTAATGGATATTGGAGTTTTTTTTTCTTTATTCATTGAAGTAAATAATAATAATAATAATAATAATAAGCCTTGAACCAAGTATTAGAGCATTGAAGAAGTCAAAAAGGAAAATGTCATTTAACTTTTTGTTCAATGATAAAACAAAAGAGAAAAATAGTACAAAATAGAAAAGCCAACAACTACAGCATTATGGAGCAATTAAATTTTACCCAACACGTAACTCGAATGAAGTTGGAAAACCACTATTTTCACCTAAACTCGAAGCATAGAAAATTTAACAGGCTGTGATGCATTTAGCATATAATCTGAGTTTTTAGGACAGCAAAACACGATCAGCTTTGATAAGGACTTCAGCAAATAACAAAAAAATGTGAATTGTGAACCAAGTTGGCTACTTACTACCTCTGCGTGAGAAGCAGTCTTCTTCATATGTTGTTAAACGACACCATAGTCTTCTAATCAATCTTTATGGATGAGAAAAGGTAATGCACAAAGTAGAAGGATATAAGGAATCCAATGGTGCCAGTTGACAACATGATTGCAATTGCCATAAGTAGCGAGTAGCCTAGATAGAGTATAGCTGACACAGGTCCACTCAAACTCTGGAGGTCAAAAACCAAATAATTGATGGAATACAAGAAGACATAGAGAGCGACTGAACCAGAAGCAAAGAAAGCCTTCCACCACCACCGCCAGTCCTCCACACACAGATGCATGTAGGTTAGGACCACTGATACTTCAGCACAAACAACAACCAACAGCAAAAGAACTATGAGCAAGAAACCAAAGACATAATAAAACCGTCCAAGCCAGATGCTTGAAAGGATGAAGAACAGCTCAATGAAAAGAGTTCCAAATGGAAGAGTTCCAGCACCAAGAACAAGGAGCCATGATGGATATTTTCTTGCAGGAATTTCCCTAGGAATCTGGTTGGTTCGGACAGGATACTGAATTGCCTCAGCTCGTGTCCCAAAGAAACCTCCCAGGAGGGTAAGTGGCACTGAAATGCAGAACCAGAGGGACAGAAGTATAAAATATAACGAAATAGGAATAGCACCAGTACTCTTGCTTCCCCACAGAATGAAATTCAGCACCGTGAGCATAACAAAAGCAATTCCAGGAAAGAAACATGCAGCTGACCAGGAAACAGATCTCCACCCTTCTGAAGTTCCCTTCAAGGTTCTCCACAAACGTACTGAAACATATCCTGCAGCAATTCCCAAGAAAAGATAAAGAATTATCATTCCTGTCAGCAGCATTCCCCGTGAAGCTGGTGACATGAAACCAAAGGCTGCAAAAATAATAGTAACAACTGCCATTCCTGTAATCTGCACTCCATCCCCAACCATAACGCAAAGAAGCATTGAACATTCAGGCTCTCTAAACACATCACCTACAACAAGCTTCCACCCCGAAAGCTCCTCATTCATCTGTGCCTGAGCTTCTTTGTCTAACTCCTCATACCTTGTCAAATCCCTTCTCACAGTCCTTAAGAATATGACAAAAACAATACCAGCAAGGAAAAATATAACCATGAGTGAATTAAGAATTGAGAACCAATGCACACGAGCACCTTCCATTTTCAAATAGGCATCCCAACGAGATGGCCATCTAATATCACTTTTCACAAATTCAACCTCATAAGTGAAAGAAACTCTCTCTTGCTCCCTTATGACTTGAGACTTGTCAAGGTCCAGGGGACAGTTGACTTTTGCAATGTTGTCATATATATGAAGCTTTGACATTACTTCAGGATCATATTTAACACTGCATGGGACAACCTCAAAACCAACTATCTCAAAACCAGATGCTTTCTTCTTATCGGCTTCAGAAATCACGCCCAAACCTTCTTCCCCAGTACCAATTATCTCCACGCCACTCCCTTCATACTCATGAACCAAGACTCTGAACTTAAGATGGTTAATGATATAGTCATCATTACTGTTCTGTGGTGTATATCCAACAGGGAACCCAGTCCACTGAATGTTAACCCCATTTTGCTTTGCATACCTCATGGCAGGCAAATTATCCAAAATCATATTCACTTGATACAGATCACGGGTTCTCTGCTTCAAAAGCTTTACCTCATGTTCACTCAATGATGTAGTAGTACATAGGAAAACGGACTCATTGACATTCATTCTAAACCGGTATGGGGAGTTATCAATCTGATCTCCCATAAGGAGCTCCCCAAGATTCTCTGCACTTTTTTTTATTCCTCCTTTTGGCTTGCAATAAGGGAGACTGTAGTAGCTAAAGGGAAGCTCAGTTTCAATAGAAGTTAAGGAGTTAACTTTGGCATAAATCTCTTCACCAGTTGAATATGTGTGCATATAGCTACCGGGCAGATAAAAGGCATTGCAAGATTGCACAAAGAAAAACACCAAAATGGAAGCCCATAAAACTTTGGGCATCCTCATTTTCAACATCAATGAGAAAGACACTGAAATAAGCAGATCTTTGTATCAGTGCTCGATCTAATTAACCTAAGAAGTAAGAACACACTAAAAAAATCAAAACCATAAGAAATTAAACTTATCCTTATCACAATTAGTGAATCAAGTTGCAACCAATTCTAAAACACCATGTGTGTAAAAACATACACACAATTACACGAGCAATTACTGGCAATTTAAAATCCCCCGAAAATATTTACATTCACCTCCAAAGCCAGAGATCCATCAACAGAAATAAAGAAACATTCCGTTAAAATACAACATCTATAATTAGAAAATACCCATGCACGATAGGACCGCATTCAGATCGGTGACAGACCCGATCAGAAAACTCGATCATAAAATTTCCAAAAAAAAAAAAAAATCCGAACACTAAAATGAACACAAGCACAATTCAAAAACCAGAGCAGTAGATCGAAAAGGAAAGCAAAATCCATGAATACAAGTAGAAATACACAAAGGAGCATGCCTGTGAACCAAATTGGGAGATTTGAGGAGAGTACCTAAAGCAGATCTGGAGAAACGACGCAAAGAGTTGCAGTGAAAACAGATCGGATCCGGATTAGGAGACGAATCACAAATAGCGTGAAGACGGCACAGAATTGTCTCAGCGTGGGAGTGCGTGGGTAATAGGAAAATTTCTGGTTCTCTCCAGTCGATGTGAAGAGAAGGGGAAGATGCAGAGCGAGGGATTGCTACTAAATTACGCTTTTTAAGCTGAATACCAATTGAAGAAATAAAAAATAATTGGATAGGTCCTAAATTACAGTTTTAATGGAGAGACAGTCAGCGTGCTAACCGATTAATCCTTCACTGTGGTTAAGTTGTTGACACATGATAGTCGGTTAATTATTATTATTATTATATAAAAATATTTTAAAAAATGGAAAGTAGAAAATGAACAAAACAATTTTGATTTTTATAATTAAGAACTCTAATTTCCTATAAAAATTCAACTATTTGTCTAAAAAAATTTGTAAAAATATTTGTTGGAAAGTTTTGTTGGAAAGTTTTGTGACGAAAACTTTCCAAGCATCACTGTTGGGCCATAAGACAGAATAAAAGTTTCTCAAAAAAATTGAAAAAATTTCGGAATTTTGTTGAATTAACATGTGTAATTGTAAAAAATTCAATCCAATTTTCAGTTCCAATAAAAAAATATGTAATACAGTTATGATACAAATATAAACCGAAATTTACATTGAAAACTTACTAATTGAGCGTAAATTTTATGTTTTCAATGCTTCGGCAGACCTATTATTGGAATCCAAAGCAAATGTCGCGATTGGATCATTTTTTTCTTCACATGGACGAACTTAGGGCAAGCTAATTACAGAGAGAACCTTCAAATGGATCAGGAACATAAGTTTCATTCGGTAATAACTTCCTCTTTTGGAACACTTTAACAAAAAAGTATCCCCCCATGATCCATTTGAAAACAATATCCCAAAAATAACACTGCCTTCATTAAACGCATGCCTGTTAAAACAACGTGACCTTAAATGACGAAGACGTTGCTATTGCCCTTCTCGCTCTCAATTTGCGATCCCACTCAGCAGTCTTTAGGTGTTGTTTTCAAGTTTTGTGCCTTCCAATTTTTGCAAACTCATTCCCTTGTTGGAATTGTCTCTACCCTAGTCTCCTCTTTCTCAGCCGCCAAGCCTTTGCACCGTTGCCATTGACATTTTGGTATTGAAGAAAATCGACTTTTGCCTGATTAGAAGGATTTTGTTTACGATTTCTGGTTTTCAAAGTTGTTCTTCCAAAGCGATTCTCCTGCATTGTACCATTTTGGAGTAGCGAGCTTAAGAAAGGTGATTTTCTCTGTTCAGAAACAATCAAGGTTCCTTTTTTATGATTTTTTTTTGGTGCTTGGATGAGTGAAATGGTTTTGTAATTTTTGTTTTTTTATGAGTTTGTTGTAGCAGTATTGTTTGCCTTAGTGAGTGAACTGGTTTAAGAGTTCTGGTTATATTGTTTGCAATATTATTATGAGCAATATTGTTTGCCTTAGTGAGTGAACTAAATTATGTGCAGTAATGTTTATTCTTCTGTTCCATTGCTGAGAAAGTTTGGTAAAATAAACCCTGATGAATAGGATCAACTTATATTGGTAGTAATTTTGATTTCTTTCATTTATATTTTGACAGTGTCAATCATCAGTAGTTGATGGGAATGGCGTAAGCCAGATGTGTTTTATGTCAAGTGATAGATGAAAATTATTCCTTCAGGTTCCAAGCAATTTCGTTCAAGCTCAACAGAGTTCGAATCTGGCATTGATAATCTTGTAGAGCCAAGAAGATTGATTTGTGTGGAATGTTTTCATGAATTCTCAAATTTTTCCTACTTACATCATAAGTTTTTAAGCTACCAAAGTGAGATCCTTTTCATTTTCCTTCTTGATTCAAGTGACTGCCATGATTTTTATTGGAATTTTTTTTAAAAAAAATTTACCTTCTTCGTAATTCTCATATTTTTTGTGATTAAGCGTGTTTGTTTCTGTTTCCATTAAAAGAAGTTATAGCCAATAAAGTCCTGGATTTAATATATATGTTAGGAGAAGTTGAGAATAATAATAATAATAATAATAATAATAAAAATAAATAGATGATAATAATACGTATATAATTATCATATATACTTTGTAACTTTTTTAATTTTTATTTTAAATTTAAATGTAATTGAATAATACAAGATTTATCATATTTTATTAGTTCTAATTTTTGAAACAATAAAATATTTATTCACGTATGTATATAACATATATACAACCTTCATATAATGAAGATTTAATTTATATGAATTAGGATAATATGTTTGATAAATTTATTGTTATTTTAAAAATATAATTTTTGAATTTTTATAATTTATACATTAGTCAATAAAAATTAGATAATAAGCTTTACATATATCTTGCATATAATGTTTGTGCAGTTGCAATTTGAGTAAATACTGTGATAATTTTTCTTATTTTTGATCCTCATCAATAATTAAATAATAAAAATAAAATAAATATATAACACAGCTAAATACAATGAACATATAAAATATATGAATATAAATTAAAATATATAAATTAGAAGATTCGATGTTACCTTTATAAATAGATAACTATATAACATACAACCATACATATACTTTACATATAAATTTGTATAGTTACATTTTATTTGATATCCATGATAAGTTTCATTATTTTTAATCTTTATCAATTTATTATTTTTTAATAACATTTTTACCAATTTTGTACTATTTTGTACTATATATATATATATATCATAACATTTAAATTATATAATATTTTAAAGAATTATATGTACACGATGATGCATATATCCACTGTCAATTTTTTCAAATTTCCATATAGCGGGAACATGGGATTTAGCGAGAATAACAGTTCCCTTTTTTATCCACTATTTAATACTATATACTGATATGATGGATTATTGCTTACAATATCCTATAATTATAAGGTAATTCGATTTAATAGAATACTTATAAAAAAATCAATTAATTCCGATCCAATTGATATGTAGACAAAATAAATAGTATTTTTGTTTATACATTTGCTACTTATATTTATCCACCGAAATTATTTCGCTTTATAAAATATAAAATAATTTAGAGTACTAAATAATTGAAAAAGAAATTTGAGTATAGATTCTAGATAGATTAAATGACACTCAATCATATGTATTGAAATGAATTCTTGGGGTAAATAAACACATTATGAACATATATGTTATTGGGTTGATGTCTTTTATATAATTTATGGTTAGATTTATATATTAGAAATTCTACTATTTGTATATCTCAAGCCCACCGTCTCTTTATTTGTATAAATAATTCTCTCTTTAATATTAAGATTTTATGATGATATTTTGAAATAAGTCAAACTAATTATGGACGAGTGAGAAATGTTGAGGTGTAGATCTCAATACACAAATTAAATAAATATAAAAGAGGAACAGAAATTACATAACGTAAATTTGGTTCCTCGTCCATTTGAAAATTCTCTCTGTAATTGGCCTATTCCAAATTCTTCCAAGTGAACAAAGAAGGTGTTTTGTGCCGTGAAATTGACTTCGAATTATAGTAATCAATTTGTCTACAATACAAGATTGATGTTCAATGTCAATCTCGATTTACCTAATCATTAAATGAAAAAGTAAAAAATCAATTAGTAATTCTTAAAAAATAAATCCCAAGCATATCCAGTTTCTGATGTAATAATGTTACTATTTTTTTGTGAGCCAATTAGTAATATTGCTATTAGTTTATAAGAAAATGAATAACAATATTAAGAACAAATTAGGCCTAAACTATATGTGGTTCTTTTAATTAATTTATTTATTTTTATATCATCCCTCTTATAATTTTCCACTCATATTTGTTCTATAAATATTGTTTTTAGATCATATTATCATTTCAAAATTTTAAAAAACGATATAATTAACCATAATTTACTAATATGACAGTTAAAGTATAAATTAATAGAAATTACTTCTACATCAGTAAATTGTAACTAATTGTATCATTTTTTAAAATTTTAAAATAGCAATATGATCCAAAAATAATATTCATAAGATAAAAATGATAAAGAACTGATTAATAGATAATACAAAAAAAAAAAGATAAATTAAAAAGGTCAAATATAATTTATGTCAATACTTTATTTTCATGGTAGAGAGTGTGCCTTATCATTTTCCACTTACTAATCTGTTACTAAATTTTGTAACTTTACTAAGGCATTCCTCAATTTTTCAAAAAATTATATGCAGTAATATATAAATTTATACTATTTTTAAAATGTTATTCCTTTTAAATTGACAATTACACCGTTTAACTTAAATTGTATTTTTTGACTTAATGTCCACACTCCACTACTGTATTAATATTCTTCATATATAATATTGTTTTTTAACTGATTTTTTAAAAATAAATTCGCATTAAAAGTTCAATCTCTATTTTTATGATCTTAGGCTTTATGCACGTCTTTTTTATTTCAAAAATTCATTATAGTCTATTGTTAAAGTAACTCTATAATTAAACCCATTTATAAATCTATTTTTATGAAATTAATTATACTATATAAATGTCTTTTTAATTTGATATTCGTAATTAATTCAATTAATTTAGATTGAACTCGATAATTCTAATTAAACTAGTGAGGCCAACTCTTCCACCTACTATTATGTTATATAGGTTTTTTTTTTAATTAAAATGGGATACCTCATTATATTTGGGAAATAATTATGACATTTTTAAAGTGTTCCTATTTTATTATTCAAGAGAGTTGCTTTATGCTATAAATGTATAAATGATACTAAAATTATAAATTGGTATTAAAATTTTTAGAAATATGGTAAGAACATTTCCAACCGCCTTCCTATTTCACTTTTTATCTAAATTTAGAGAGTTTTGTATCTTACAATAGTTTTTATATTTTCCTTATTACCTATCTTATTTTCTAAAATTGCATTATCTCTCCTCAAATTTAAAAGCTACTATGAACTTTTAAGTAATGTTTTATTATTTCTCTTTTCTCTTTTTTGTTATTTTATCTATCTCTTTCTTTTTTATCTTTTAGTCTCTTATTTCATTTTTTTAGATAGTTTTATTACTAAAAAATTAAAATAAAGAGACATATTTTTCAAAATAAACTAAAATAAGGAGTAAGATAAGAAGCATTATTGGATATTCTAATTTGATATCCAAATCAAAATTTCAGTCACACAAGATGGTGTCAACCTATTGGCATGTCACGTTATCCAGTTAACATGTTACATTACTTTTTTTAACTAAAATTTTAATTTAGATACCAAATTATAATATTTTTAAAAATTTAAATACTAATTTATAACCATTAAAATTTTATGATTGTTTTATAACAAAATAACAAATTTTAATAACATTTGTATATTTACTTAGCTGCTTTCCTAAGAAGGAAAAATAATTAATAAAATGTCAAACTAGCCGTTACCTTTGAAAAAACAAAACCCCAGTCGGCAAACGCTCCCTTGCTGAAAAGATCTCTCTGCACCTTCTCTCTTCCTGCTCAGTACTCGCCCATTTTTCCTTTCTATTCATTGAATCTAGCTCCTTCCTATCTCCAAATTCTACAGAAAAATGTTCACTGAAGGTCTAGATGAAAGCGCAATCAACTGGATCAAGCAGGTCCTCTCTTCATCTCTTCTTTTTCTTTTGTACTTCTTTTTAGATTTATATCTGTAACTTCACCAGGGTTAATTTTTTCGTGCAATTCAGAGAATTTTTCTAGAGTTTAATTTGTAAAATTCTATGACATGCCCATAGGGATCAGATGTACAAGATGCCCGTGCTCGATCTCCTCTGTCTCCATTAACAGAGAAGCTTCCTCCTCAAGACCCATTTCCAAAATATCTCATAGACCCACTTCCGAAATCTCCACTTGTATACAATGCAAACAATTTTAGCTCTTCTCATTTGTTGCCTCCGCTCAAATTCCGTTCCGGTTTACTAGCGCCTCATAGTTTAGTATCTCCATGCCTACACGACGATGATAATGAGAGCGTTGCATCAGTTTCGGATTATGTTGGTGGAAACTACTCTGACGAGGAGGAAGATGAAGTGGGTTTAACTGATATGGATTACTTGGAGCAGCCAGTTGTGCAATGCTATGACGAGGAGGAAATATTTGGGAATAGGCCTAAAACAAAGTTGAATAAAGGATTGCTGAAGGAAGATTTGAAAATTCAAGTTCCTGGCAATTTTAGAAGGTTCACCACAGACGGTGAACTGGGAGTTCGAGAAGTTGCCTTTAAGAGTTCGACTCCTGTTAGTTGTCCGCTTCGCCAGAGAGTCCAACTTTGCAATACACATGCTGCATATGATGTAAGTGTATCTTTCAAAAATGTGCCATTTGTATAGAAGTTCAGTTTTGTTGGTGTTGATTGTAGGGTATTTGTTGCATTTATGTTAGTAGTGATGTCGTAATTTGGGTTGCAATTGCTTGTGTAGATGTGTTCATTTGATTCTTGATATTGATGTTGGTCATGATTGTAGGTTAGTTCAAGTAATGAACGAAGCAGCTTTAAAGAGGTAGGAGAATTAGGCACTCCAAGTGCACCTCCAATTCTGGAAACTGGGGGAGGAGAGAGTTTTGTACATGAGCCAGAAATTCAGCAAACTGGTATTCAGATTTGCGAATCTAGAGGAACTGAAACTTTTGATGGAAACAATGACTGTTCAGTAGATCTAAAATCGCAATCTATCAGGAGTACTGAATTTGTTGAAAGGTACTGAATTTTTAGCCCATTAATGTTTCAAATTTTAAATTCTATTTATTATTTATTTTGTTATAATTTTTTTGGGTATAAATTCTAGTCAGTTTGCTGAAATTTCTCGTGTAGACTGAACAAGACTGTGGCTGGAGAAGCAGAGGAAAAGATGCCTTATTGGCAGACAGGACCATCGGACCATTCATCTTATTATAACACCAGGTACAAGTGAAATTCCATTAAATCTGATCTGACTAGGAAGATCTAATTTGATAGTGAATTATACCCCATTTACTATTTGAACTGCATGGATTAATCCCTTTAGGTGTTGGAAGAATCAAGACTCCTTGTTGGTATAGTTTTATTAAATTTAGAATTGTACACTGAATGCTATTTATTGTGTTCCAGCCACTCACTGTGATTTCTGGCTCAGGTGAACCATCCATGTACATTTGAAGAAATATTGCTAGGCACAATTGATCTGTTTTAGCATTATGAACTCTGAAACGGATATGTCCTTTTTTGTATCCTTCTGTGTAGATTTTCTTCTCATTGCTTGCCCGTTTAATCAATGCAGTGGGCAATATGCTTGGCAAACTTTAATAGCTTATGATGCATGTATCCGCTTATGTCTTCATGCATGGGCTAGAGGTTGTACTGAAGCTCCTGAATTTCTTCGAGATGAGTGTCTGCTTCTTCGAAGTGCCTTTGGGTAGGTTTGCTACGTCTTCAACGCTCTTATAAATTCTATAATATCCATCGAACATTGTGAATTTATTTTAAATTTTATGGCTAGATTATAACTCTGAATGGTATCTCTGCTTGCCTGACATAGTCTACACAAATTTTTGTTGCAACCGAGTGGTGTACAAGCAACAGAGGTCAAAGCTACCAGGAATGCAGAACAAATATGCCTTTTGAAGGCAAAGAAGGTTGTTGGGAAGATAAGGGTGGAAGGTAATGTTCAAACGCGGCCGCATCAAACAATAGATTAAGAAATTGACAGTTAGAATGACGAGTCAGAGTTGCATTTGATGCTAATATGCACTTGGCCATCATGTGTTAACTTGAAATGTTTGTTAAATTGGTTATTTTTCTTCTGGAATTTTGAATTAAGATACATTTTATTTGTTCATGCTTATGCATGGAAGTGATTATGGACAAATGGAACATATACGCTAAATGTGTAGCCAGATGAGATTAATAAATATTAGTTCGTCATCAAAATTGATATTCGTCTTGAACCTTTTTCAGAGTATAACCAAGTTTTACTTGTTGATATTGGCAGTGAGGAAACTTCGAATAATACCTGGGCGGAAACTTAAGAGCTCATCCTCCCAGCGAAGTGCTATCTACATGCAAATGGGGAAAGAATATGTTCGGCATGTTTCATCACTGGTGAAAACTGGCTTGACTTCTCTTAAATTAGCTTCATTTTCTGCGATATCAGAAGGTACATCATGAAAATTACTTGCTTTGTTGGGTTATTTTGTTAGAAACTTTCCTCAGTAAGATGATACTGGTATATCTCGTCAATGTGTATTGACTTGCATGCATTTTTATTTGTGAGAGTTTTGAAACTCTTCACTACATTATTTCATGAAACATTAATTTATCACTATCATGTTTCTAGAGCAACTGTCATGCTTATTTCAACTGAAGAGCACTGAGGAAGATACTCAATCTGAAGCTGGTTCCACAATTTGTTTACACCCTGGAAGTGGGGAGTATCATGTCTTGTGAGTTCCTGTTTTACTATTTTTTGTTTCAACTTATTCTATTGGTATGTAACTGGCTGCTAGTAAATTTTGTCTCGTGAAAAAGTGATAACTATATGAGATGGCAGTTTTGTGGATCTCCAGCTTGAAAGGATCCAGATGAAACCATATAAGCATCATCTATGGAATGAATCATGGATTGATTGGCTAAACATGGCTTATTTAGTTAATTGAATCATGTACAACTAAGATGCCTCATGTATGCTCATATACATACTTGAATATTGTACTTCATGCTAGATCATGTAATTTATGAAATTGAATCGTAGTTCTGCAAGATGGGGTCTACTTACTGCTTTAGGTAAGCCTGTAACTTTTATTCCATGGATGGATAGGGAAAATCTCTTATTTGAGTTTTATACAGTTTCCCAGAGAGTGAAGGAGATGCTCTTCTAGTGGAAGTCCAGGATGCAAAAAAATTGGTCCATGGTCGAGCCACAATTCAAATTTCATCATTGAATGATAATCCTGTAAGTACATTTTCTTGTATCTTTCAATATCAGAAGATTGTAGGAATATATAGTCCTCTCTAGTCTCTAATGAGTACCTGCCTGATGTATCTTGCAGAGTGACAGAATTCGGTGGTGGCCCTTATACCATGATGATCAAGAATGTGTTGGGAAGATACAGCTCTCAATTGGCAGTACAATTACATGTGATGAAACTAATAACATAAAGGTTTCATTTCTGCAGAACTAAATTTAGTTTAGCTTTTAGACTCTCATTTTTCCCCTTGGAAAAAAAAAAAGAAATGGTGAGGTTTTTAAGTTGATGATTGAGTGACAGCTAAAATTGTTTGAATATACCATTATTTGAGACTGATAATTTCATTTTGTGTTTTACTTGAGAAAATTTTGAATTTGAATCTACTGAGAGTTTATAGTAAACATCTATGAGCATCGAAATCAGTTATTTACCTTGTGTCAGATGATATTTTTTTCTCTGGTACTAATGGCTATGAAACTATTGCAACTAGGTTGGGTTGGTCAGCAATGGTTATTTTCCATCTTAATTTGTAATTTTATCATGATGAAGCTGTTTATGGTTTTATGCTGGTTGTCAAAAACATCAGGAATTTGGATCATGTGATTTGTAGCCTTGCTCAATGTCTGGAATCTAACTATGATCCACTCATCGATGGGATGATTTTGGAATAAATTTGTAGTTAGATAAAGTTTTATTGAAGAACAGCAACAACTGACCTGCTCGCCCAAATTAGTGGTTGGTCAGGCTGGAATATTTGTATAAGGATAAAAGTCTATGTTATTGAATGCTTAGTTCTGCTGTGTGATTGCAGGAGCTAATATCTCTATCCATAGTTTTGATCTTTTCTCTCATTCCATTATACAGAGTGGACCTGTTGTGGAAACTCTAGCCTATGATTTACTACTGGAGGCTGCTATGCGTGCACAACATTTTCATTCTCGAAGTTTGAGATTAAATGGACCTTGGAAATGGCTATTGACTGAATTTGCAGACTATTATGGTGTTTCCGATTCATATACAAAATTGAGGCATATGCTACTAGTTTATTCAATTTAGCCTGATAGTTGTTTGGTAACCCTTCAATTTCCTTGCGACTTACCTCTACTTGTCCTAACCTTTTTTCTATAGATATCTTTCACATGTCATGAATGTGGCAACTCCAACTAAAGGCTGCTTAGAGCTTGTAAACGAATTACTCGTACCTATTATAAAGGCTAGGGGAGAAAGAAGTTTGACTAGACAAGAGGTAAGACTTCTAAATTGCAGGCGAATCCATTTCTTTCCACAAAATCTATTGAAAAAAACACATGTACAATTTGCTCTTTGCAATTAATGCAAAAAATGGAAGATTAACTTTTACTAATTAGGTGGTGAGAATATCTCCAGCTACCAAAATAAAGCACCTTTTATCTGATTCTTTTTGAATGCCACATGCATGCTTTCGTTTCATATAATATGCGGCTGGAAAATTGTCATTGACTTCTGCTCTAGAACAGCATGTTTGTAAAGTGCTGATTACAACAGTGCTAATGAATGCCTTACCTTCCTCCCAAAATATGTCGGTAAAAAAAAAAAAAGTCAAATTTCTACTGATAATGATAATTTGACTGTATGTGAATTATTAAGGCAAGGTATTGGATGGTCCAAGTCAAAGTAGACCATACTTTTTTTGGTTCTACTAGGCTTCAAACCTGAGACCATTTGTGAGGGGCTAAGCCCCATATGCCACTAGGGCACAAGCCTTGGGCAAAATCGACCATACTTTGATGTTAGTAACCATAGTCATTTATGATTTGCTGCAATAATGTAATGGCAGTTCTGGTTTTCCTGTAATTATATGGTTTTACTATAATCATTTATGATAGCAATCAGTTGAATAATAACATAAATTTGGATGTTAAATGATTATATTAGACATCCATCTGAACCACAAAAAGAGCTTCATGCCCTTACTGAATATATGGCCACCAAATATGAACCATATAAGGTATAAAGTGACCACAAGATACTCAGTAATCTGTGGTAGCTACCTCAGATATGTTCCAATTCAAGTGTTCTCGCTAATAAAAATTGGTTCATATTGCTTCCTAGAACACCAATAAAGCAAGGTGGCATTACTTCCATCTGATTTAGATTGACGAAACAGTTCTATGTTTTATACAACCTTTTTTCTCCTGTGGTTAATTGTGATGTATGTGTCAATCTTTTGCAGAAAAGTTTATTATTAGATTTTGAAACACAAATTGAGAGTCTATTGGCAAATGTTTTTGAGAACTACAAGTCTCTGGATGAAAACTCTCCCACGGGGTTGGCAGACCTCTTTGGTCCAGTGCAGGAGTCTGCAGCACCAGCTTTAGCTCCTGCTGTCGAAGTCTTCATCCTTCTTCATGATATACTATCTCAAGATGCACAGGCTATGCTGAGAAATTATTTGCAGGTTAGCAAAATTCTTAGAACATTATTCTCAACAACCATATATCTTTGCATCTACCACTTGGAGAATGTGGAATTTAGTTATGCACTCTTCAGCCTCATTGATCTGCCAATCACATATATAATAGGCATATAAGTATTATTAATTAATTGTTGCGCATAATTTTTAATTGATCACTGATTTTGCAAAGTCTATCCATGCTGCACAAAAAGTGTTAGGAACAATAGTTACTTCATTATAGTTTCTCAAACATCCAAGATCGCAATCTGCTGTTTGAGGTTTTTCTGTTTCATAATAATTATTCCAAATCAAATGGCAATTCTTCGCAGACAGCAACCATGAAAAGGTGTCGAAAGCACATGATTGAGACTGATGAGTTTGTCTCAAGCAACTCTGAAGGTTTCCTTACAGATTCCATTACCATCTCAACAGCTTATTTGAAAATGAAGAAACTGTGTATAAGCATTGGAAAAGAGATTCAGGCGGACATCAAGATCCACAACCAACATATATTCCCAAGGTACTGGATTCATTTCATATGAAAATATCTTACATTTGTGAAAAGCTTTGTCACCGTCGGTTGTTTCTCAAAAGATGATATAGTAGTGAAAATTTTCTGAAGTTTTTATATTTAGCTCGTGAGACATGCATGAGTGCTTCAATCTAAACCTTAAACCTAGGACCCAGGAATTTGTTAAGCTCCGTTGACATACTGAGTTCCTCGATAAATGCATCACTTCATTTATCTCCTGACTTTTGTTAAATCTTTTGTCCATTTTCAGTTCAATTGACTTGTCAAACATCGCAGCTGCTGTCTACAGCACCGAGTTGTGTAATAGGCTAAGAACTTTCCTTTCTGCCTGGCCTCCATCCAGCCCACAGCCATATGTAAATGAACTTCTGATAGCAATGGCAGATTTTGAGCGGGATCTTGAGCTGTGGAGTATCAGGTTTGTGATATAATGGAATCATCTCATATACTCGAATAAAATTTACTGGCTCTGTAACAATTTAAGCTGTTTTTCTTACATACCATATGCTATCTGTTTCAGTCCAGTGCAAGGTGGTGTAGACTCAAGGAGCCTGTTCCACAATTACATAATGGTTTGGGTGCAGGATATGCAACTTAACTTGCTTGAGCTCTGCAAGGCTGAAAAGGTATACTTCTCTCTCTCTTGCCTGCCATTGCTGCCTCCTTCCTCCAGTTCTCTCTCTCCCACACATATGCCAAAACGAATATGCCAAAGCTATTTTCATTGAGGACGTGCATTTTTCCAACTATTAGGTTTTTTTTTTCCTTTGATTATTAACTACCTGTTGCAGGTCCCATGGGCTGGAGTAACAACAAATCATTCTACCTCTCCATTTGCTGAAGAAATGTATGAGAACATCAAGAATTCTCTCATAGAGTATGAAGTGGTGATCAATCGCTGGCCTCAGTACTCATTGATTTTGGAAAATGTAAGTTTCTGTTTCAGTAAATTACTAACAAAGAGCCATCAGACATACCCATCTCTTGGACATGCAGACAGACGTCTGTTCTTGGTTATAGCATGTTACATTTTTATATCAAGCCCTTGGTTATAAATGCAAAACAATTTTTTGATCTGTTGGAAGGCTGTTGCTGATGCGGAAAGAGCAATCATCAAGGCATTGGAGAAGCAATACAATGACATATTAACTCCCCTGAAAGATAGTATTCCAAAGAGGCTTAATATGCATGTTCAGAAACTGACAAGAAGACAATCAACAACTCCGTATTGTGTACCTAATCAAGTGAGTGTGCAGTGTGTGCATGTATAGGTTTTTGCACTCCGTATACACTAATAGCTAACCATGATTTTTGTTCTGGCAGTTGGGGATTTTTCTGAATACTATCAAGAGAATTCTGGATGTGTTACATATTAGAGTGGAGGAAATCTTGAAGTCTTGGGCATCCTATCTGCCTGTCATGGGAGATAGAAAGTCGCTCTTTGGGGAGCAGATGAATGGAATTACTGTTCTCTTGCGAACAAAATACAAAAATTATCTGCAGGCTACAGTTGAGCAGCTAGTTAGCAACGTAAGCACTACCTTAAACCAGTTCCCGTGGTATTATTCACTTTTCAAGTCACGGAATCCATTTTTTCTTTTTAAAAATTTACTGATAAAATATTCCACCAAAATTAGAACAGTCCTAAGATGCATCTTTCATGCTCGCATGTTCAAGAATCAATCTCAGGTAGTACTGGCTGCCCAGCTGACTGAGAAAAAAAAAATATAGAGAAACTTATTCAGCTTTTGTACTGATAGTTTAATCAATGTCCAGGGTAAAATTCAAGTGCCAATAAACTATGGCATGCAATTCTCCTTAGATTCCATGTTCAGGCTTAAAATTCAACTGCCCTAGACTGTAGCGACCATTTGATACAGCTTGTAACATTCAGGCTGCAAAAGTGTGAAATAATAACCAGCGCATAATCTTTATTTTGAATAATTAATTGTTTCAGATGCAAGCTAACCGAAGTACAAGGCTGAAAAGAATTTTGGAAGAAATAAAGGAAGAAGACGGAGAGGCTGAGGTCCGTGAAAGAATGCAGATGCTGAGCTCACAGCTAATTGACTCCATATCCAACTTGCATGAGGTATTTACCAATCGGATATTTGTCGCAGCCTGCCGTGGATTCTGGGATAGGTTGGGACAGGTATGAGAAATATAATTTTATCTACAGATATTAGTTTTGTTTGCTGAGGTTTTCATAATTCTGATGCATTTAACTTGCATTACTATCCTAGATTGTTTTGAAGTTCCTCGAAGGGAGGAAGGAAAACAGAGTCTGGTATAATGGCTCTTGTTTTGCTCTTGGGGTAAGTGTTAATATTCTTGAATTCTATGTTGAACAAAATTTTAGCCAATTATACAATTTCTAGTGTCCCGAACAATCTCAAATTTTTGCTACAAATTTGATTGTTATAATTCTTGAAATGCATAATCTATTGCTGGAAATTGTTTTTGTCAATTGAAAAAGCACTTTCCTTTGTTGCTCTGTAGATACTAGACGACACCTTTGCCTCGCAAATGCAACGACTGTTGGGAAATTCATTGCAGGAGAAGGATTTAGAGCCCCCTCGTTCAGTAATTGAAGCTCGATCTATTCTTTGCAGGGACACAGCAAATGCAGCTGACACATCGACCTACTTCTATGTTTAGTTTTTGACACTTTCCCAGGATTAAGGGCCAAAAGTGAATCTGAGAACTAGTTATCAATTTCCGTACAGATATACTTTTCAGCAATCAAATTTCATTGTATTCTTTTTTTGTATATGATGTATTGAAATTGAACCCAGCAAACTGTGTAATATGGAAATTATTTCTCATACATTTTTTTTACTAAATAATAAAAGTATTGATGTTTATAATATTTCTCATTTCTCTCTAACAAAAAATTGGATGATAATAAGTTTTCTATGCTTTTGTCTTTTTATCATATGTAAGTTATAGAAGAAAGAAGACTTAGCTATGAACTCAATCTTATGTATTATGAAATTTTTTAGGGGCTATTATTGGGTGATATTCAAATTTTAGTAAATTTTGCCAGTAAGAGAGTGTTGGAGATGAGTTCCCCGTCAAAAACCAAACAAGAAAATGGGTAATATATAAATATAAAGGGGATCAAATCAAAATGGAAGAAAGTCTATCTACCAATTTCAAGCCCACAAGTTATCACTATCTCATTTGTTATGGATTGAACTCATCAATTTCAATATAATATCAGAGTCCAATGGTCTCCTAGCCTATAAAAATCCGCTCAATGGATCTAGAAGTACAAGCTCAAACAAAGTAAAATAGAGAATTAAAACTTTTGAGACTCAAATAAATAGGCATGTGACCTTTGAAATTTAAAAAGTATAAACTTAAGCAAAGCAAAATAGAGATTTAAAACTTTTGAAACTCAATGGATACAATAAGAGTGTGCAAAATCGAACCGAATGCTCTTCGATTTATTCAATTTAGTTTGTTCGGTTTTTTATTTATTCGGTTCAGTTTATTCGATTCAGTTTTAAATATTTGGAAACCAATTAAAACGAACCGACCGAACTTTTATATATATATATTAATGATTTATTATAATTTTTAAATAAAAAATTATGATTTATAAAATTTTATTTTAATTTATGGTAGAATAAAGTCATGAACTATGAAAATTTATTTTAATTTTTAATTTAGAGTAATTGATAAAGTTATAATAATTAGTTTTAATTTATACCAATTTATAAAGTTGTGAAAATTAATTTCAATATATGATATTTAAATTTAATTTATAATAATTATTGAAATAATGATTATATCAATTTATCATAATTTATGCTATTTTATCTTAATATGTAATTATATTATTTAATTATAAATTTAAATTATATATTATGTTTGATAGAGTTATGATAATTAATTTAATTTTATTATAATTAATAAAGTTATGGTATTTGGTTCTAATCTATTATGATTGATAAAATATAATTATAATTATAATTTATATAAATTTAATTAATTAGTTAACAAAACTGATTAAACCAAATCGAAATATTTCAGTTCGGTTTTCAATATTAATCGGTTCGATTTTTATAAATTATAATCGGTTCAATTTTCTAAATTTGGTTCGGTTCAAAACCGAACCGATGTACACCCCTAGATACAAGCTCAGGATGTAAAAATTCGCAAATTATATCTCAGTCCATGTCCCGTTCTATATAGCATTATGGACTAAGAGTCCATTACACGTTTAAAGAGCGGTAACAATTTTGTAAATAAAATCGCAAATTATATCTTAGACCAGGGTTCACATTGCAACATAGACCAAACACGTGTGAGAGGTATAGTGACAATTTTGTAAATAAAACAAACTTACGCAGATTCATTTATTGATAAATATTCATTTTATTTTAAAATAAAATCAATAGTTATTTTGTATTTTTTTTTGTATTTTCGTATGCTATTTGTCTCGATTTGTTGTTTTTCCGGCATGTTTTATCTCGATTTTTTGTTACGTTTTAAGTTTTTTTGAAAAGGATTCAATGAATTCATACCTACAAATAAAAATACAAAAAAATTTCATTAAATTAAGTATACAGAGAAATAAAATGAACTTGTATTAATATAAGAAATGAACATTTATTAATAAACTAATAAACATTTTTTAATAAAACTTTTTAGTTTATTTGTAATGAATGTTCTCATAAAACTAATGAACATTTACTTTATTCGTAATGAACTTTTTTTAATGAACTAATGAACCTCTTTTAATAAACTAATGAATATTTAGTTCATTCATAATAAACTTTTTCAATTTATTGGCAATGAACATTCTCAATAGACTAATGAAACTTTACTTTATTCGTAATAAACCTTTTTTAATTGTGTAATTAACATTTTTCAATAAATTAATGAACTTTTAGTTCATTTGTAATGAATTTTTTCAGTTTATTCGTAATAAGCTTTCTCAATAAACTAATAAACATTTTTTAATGAACTAATAAACATTTTTCAATAAACTAATAAATCTTTTATTTAATGACATATGATGAATATTTACAAAATGTCACTGTGTAATTGATAGCTGTATAAGTTTGATTTATTTACAAAATTGTCATTGACTCTTACATGTATAATAGGTCTTGGTCCATAATGCTAAATATACCGAAGTTCAACATATAACAATTGAAATAAAACAAACTTGTACAACTATTAAATACATGATGATTTTTGTAAATATTTATCCGTTTGTAGATCTGTTCATTAATTTATTGAGAAATATTTATTAGAAATAAAATAAATGTTCATTAGTTATAAATTATATTATAGATTTAATAACAATTAAAGAAAATAATATAATACCATTTAAATTAAAAATGTCATTGTATAATTGATAGTTGTATAAATTTGATTTATTTACAAAATTGTCATCGCCTCTTACATGTGTGATAGGCTTTGGTCCATAATGCTACATAGACCGGAGTTCAACATATAACAATTAAAATAAAATAAACTTACACAACTATCAAATACATGATGATAATTTTGTAAATATTCATCCGTTGTAGATATGTTCATTAGTTTATTGAGAAATGTCCATTAGAAATAAAGTAAAGATTCATTAGTTTATCACTGTAGATTCATTAGTTATAAATTATATTATAGATTTAAGAATTAAAGAAAATAATATAATACTCATTAAATTAAATACACAATGCATTTTCTTTAAAAGAATTCAATGGATTCATAACTACAGATCAAAGCACAAAAAAATATATAGTATCCATTAAATTAAATATACAAATAAATAAAATGAACTTGTATTAATATAAAAAATGAACTTTTATTAATAAATTAATAAGTCTTTTACTTTATTCCAATAAAAAATGAACATGTGTCAATAAACTAATAAATTTTTACTTTATTGGTAATAAACCTATAATTTATAATAAATGAATATATAGTTTATAAACTATAGTTTACTGATAACGACTTTATAATTTACAAGAAATGAACATTTATTAATAAACGAATTAACATTTACTTTATTCGTAATGAATATATAATTTACAAGAAATGAACCTTTATTGATAAACCAATGAATCTTTAATTTATTCGCAATGAACTTACAGTTTTATAACAAATAAACATATTTAATAAATTAATGAACATTTACTTCATTGTAAATGAATCTAAAGTTTTAAAAACAAAATTAACCTATATTAATAAACTAATGAACATTTATTTTATTCCTAATGAATTTATAGTTTATAACTAATTAACATTTCTCAATAAATTAATGAATATACCTACAAACGGATAATAAATATTTGCAAAATTGTCACCGTATATTTGAACTATATGAGTTTGTTTCATTTACAAAATTGTCACAACACCTCTAATACAAGTAATGGGCCCTTGGTCCATATTGCTACATGAACAGGAGTCATAGTATACAATTGGTAAAAATCATGGTAAGTCATAACAGGCAAAAATTCAGTTGAACTTTAGGGAGAGTATTGGAGAATTGTATCCCACATCGGAAAAACTAAAAAAAATGAGCAATATATAAATGTAAAGAGGGCCAAAAGAAGGTCTGCATATCAATTTCAAACCCATCAGTTCTCACTCTCTCATTTAAAATGGATTGGACCCATCAATTTCAACAATCTCAATATAGTATCAAAGCCCAATGGCTTCCCGGCCTATGAAGATCTGCTCTATGGATTTAAAAAGTACAAGCCTAATCAAAGCAAAATAAAGACATGAAACCTTTGAGACTCAAACAAATGAATTTTTGGCCTCTGATATTCACACAATACAAGCTCAAGCAAAGCAAAATAGAGACTTGAAGTCTCTGAGACTCAATAGATACAAACCTAGGATGTAAAAAAGAAAATCATGGCAAATCACAACCGGCAAAAATCCAATTGGACTTGAGGAGGAGTGTTGAAGATAGTCTCACATTGGAAACCAAACAAGAAAATAGGTAATATATAAATGTAAAAAGGGCCAAAAAGAAGGCCAACCTATTAATTTCAAGCCCACAAGTCCCCACTCACTCTCTCATTTGCAATGGATTTTCGGGCCATCAATTTCAACAGAGAGAAAATCAGAAAACCAAGCTTAAGAAGAGGAGCAATGGGACAAAAATATCCAACCTTTCTCGCATTCTGTGAAAGATTGACAAAATCTCACTTTTGGTAATTCGGTTACAAGCGCGCAAGTAGCCCTATACATTACACAGCAAATAACCGCAGCTGCATTCAGCGAGCCCCTAATATAGATTCACTTGCTGGATATACTCTGAGTCATTCTCAGAAGACTAACTGTATTACAGACCACTCCAATTTCACAGCAATGGATGAAACAAATACATGGATAATTCGGAATCAAGTTCCCTTTCCCTGTTGAATCTGCTGAAGAAGAGCGGCTGCCAACTGTAATGTTGCTTGCAGACGTTTCTGCGGATCTCCATCTGCTTCTTCTTGCGTACTGGTGGTGCTTTGCATCTGAGTCTTCCCTGGAGCACCCTGATGAACCTCTCTTTGAATAGGGGGTGCTGCTGCTGCTTTTGGCACATTAGATGCCTGGTGGTGTTGTTGCTGCTGCAACTGTTGCAGTTGACCAAACTTAGATGTTGGAATCTCAGAACCTACCTGATTATTCTGTAAATCATGCGATTGTGCTGTTCTAAACTGATTCTCTAACTGATTCATTGTGTTTGTCTGCCTAACATCTTGCACCACGGATAAGTTTTGAATGCTCCCAGATTGTCTCTGCTGCCCAAGAAGAGAAGATGCATATTGTGCAAGTTGTTGTGGTTGCAAGCTGGAAATATGCATTGATAGAGGAGCTGAAGCTTTATTTTCCTGAAGGTATTGCTTGCCACTTCCAGATAATTGGTTGCTTGACACACCACCTGCATAATGAGCTAGCCCATCCTCTGGCACTGACCTTAGTAGGACCGAGTGATGCTCAGGATCAACTGCGACATTAGGTGCTTGTGACAGTGGATTTCTGATACTAGAAACAGAGTTATGTGGATGGTGAGAAGACCAATTGAGTCCAGGCGTGGGGTTCTGCTGCTGGAGTGGATAATTGTGCCTATTCTCATTGTAGGAGTTAGATATTCTTCCAACCGCATGGGCTGAACCTGAAAATGCTGCAGCTGGACCTGATGTACCCACATCCCTCAGCAAAGATGGATCACCTCCTGATCTGCCCAAATTTGTAAAAGATTCCATTGAAGAAAAATGACCTGAAGGCGAGGATGGCTTTGTGTATAGTGGTGCATCCCCATGGAAGGACAATAAATTTGTATCCCCTTTTTCATTTGGATGGTGAAGAGACCCAAAATTTGAACTAGGAAGTTCTAAACTTAAAATAACACCAGAAATACAGAGTTTCCCAGGTACTCTCAGTACTTTCTCCGAGAAATCAGAAGGGGGAACAAGAAATAAAGTGGTCTTCTCATCCAATTTAGCAACTGCTGCACGCTGCTTCTCCTCAAGATAATGCATGAATTCATTGTAATATCCAATGTCAGCATCACTAGCAGGAGCAAAGAAAACAACCCAAGCAGAAGCTGCTTGATAATAGTGCTTCGCAAGCATTTCGAGACCAGTCCTTGCAGTGCAATCCAAAAATTCAGGCCTAAAGCATAAAATTTGGAGTTATATCATGATTTCAGAATGCAAGTCCAGTTACAAGAAGAAGAAAGGCAGTAGAGCACATGTTATGCTGTTAAAAGCAATAACAGTCACAAAACACAAAGCTAACTTGTAAACATCCAGGCATGTTTAGAACATGTCTACAGGAACATCATCTTCGCACATGATCTCAAGATAAAAAAACGTTCAAATTGGACAAATGCTAAGATCAGGGAAGGTTTATGCTTCATACCAGCATAGATTCACTAGCATTTTGGTAAATGCCAATAAAGAATCAAACATAAACATCCAATTTAAAACTTTTACCGATCTATAAAAAATTAGACAATTTCAGGACTTGAACCAAACCTGGTCAAGTTACAAAAGATAATACTATCATTATTCAACAATTTCCTGGTAAATCAAAATCCAAACATTACTGAAAGGGCAGACAATTTCTGGACATAATGCACAATAAGCTTCAGTGCAACTTAACAAATATGTCATCTCAAATCCAGAGGTGTGAGAACAAAATTGGAGCATTAAATTTTTTTGATACCTCAGTCACCCTAGTGGACCTTTTCATAGACGAAAAGACACAAAAAGAAGAATGCTTTCATATAAAGGAAAGGGGACAGTGTGTCAGAGTAACATCTTGATACTGAGGATAGGTAACAAGCAAGAGGAAACAGATCACTTTCAGATATAACGAGAATGTACTATACTTACAGCATGATATCTAATGCTTTGCCTACAGGAAAGCCACGAGCATGACAGACAGGAGTTCCACCTTTTGCTATAGTTCCTTCCCATTTCCACAATTTTAAAGAGGATTGTTCTGGCTCAGGAGTGAATCTCTTCCT
>CATIWF010241811.1:0-18354 GCA_949630135.1 Balakata baccata | reverse complement strand
TGAATGATAGTTTTATGCATGATATAAGATATGGACTAATATGTTAAAATGGTAACATGGAAATTATTTGTATGAAAGGATGTTAAGAGATAATAATATAAAGAAAAGAAAAAGTTTTGAATTTTCACAAGTTTTCAATAAAGGAAAGTCTATAACACTTGCTTATATAATTGGGTTAATCTTAATTATATGAGAGGGTGTTACACTGTGTCTTGACATGAAAAGGAGCATAATCATGAGTTAGTTGGATCGAGCAAAAGTCACCTTCTTCATTCGCATAGGAAGTTTACAAAAAACCAGTTTTTTTATCATAAACATTTGAAGAAGAGTGGGGTTGTGGTGTCTAATTGAATTATATTTTGCTTAAAAAATAATGTGGTGGTTCTCCTTTTGTTAGCTTTGTTCCTAAATATGCTTATAATCATTTAGTTTTGGAAAATTTGAAGAAATTTGATGGCAACGATTATAATTCTTTGATTGACGTTTTTAGACAAAGGCAATCAAATGAAAATGATTGTTTAAATATTCATTCTTTTGGATGCTCTCTAGTGTATCTTCATTAGTGCTTGGTTTTGTATCCATTGTGTCTGTTGTAGCCTCACCAGAAGAAATTGTAGCAGTATTAATAGTAAATTGTATTTTCTAGACCTTCCTTTTTCTGCTGTATTGTTTTATTGCTTGTATTTGAGTTGCTGTTGTTTGCGCAGCATCAACTGCTCGTATTTGTTGTGTGGCAGCAACAACTACTCCTATTTGTTTTTTGGCACTTTTTTGTGCTATTTGCATCATCTGTTTTAGAATTATGTTATTACCTAATTCAGTGTTTGAAGACATATTACTTATGTTGTTGTCCTTTTACAATAATTCACCTACAAATTAACTAATGAATGTGAGTGTTGAACCTATAATTCATAAGTAGGTAACTTATACTTATTAATTAATGAACATTTATTAGTGGATTAATGAACCTAATTAATGGAGGAAACAAGCAAATTTGTAGAAAAATTTACCGTTTATAAACTAATAAACTTTTATTATAAACTAATGAACCTTTATTAATAAAATAATGAATCTTAAATTTATTCCTCATGAAACTTTACTTTATTCTTAATGAACTTTTACTTTATTCATAATAAACATTTACTAATAGCCTATAGTTTACAACAAATAAACTTTTATCAATAAACAATGAACCTTTATCTATTAACTAATGAATCTATACTAATAACGTATAGTTTCCAATAAATGAACCTCTATTAATAAAACAATGAACCATTTAATAATAAACTAATGAATATTTATAAATTATGTAATTAATCTTTATTATTAAAGTAATTAATTTTTAGTAATAAAGTAATAAATATTTACTAATAATATACCGTTGCGAATAAATATTTTTTAATAAACTAATAAACCTTTAAGTTATTATTAATGAACCTACATATTAAAACAAAATATGTTCAATCATCACACAAATTCAATATCAAGAATCAAACGAAATAATTATAAAAATTTAGAATTTAGAGTTTAACATCCTAATAATCAATAGTTCGAATACAAATCAAACAAAATAAATTTCTTATTTTAAGATTCCAAAAAAATACGACAACGAAAAATATGGTCATTATTTACAATATTTATTAATCAAAAATAGATTTATTACTATTAGTGAAAGCGAAATGGCTGCAGGAGTGGAAGCGCGAAGGAAGGTAACAGAGTTAGAGTTTAGAAGAAGGATACATAATGACTGAATGAAGGTCTGGACCGAGAAAAATAGAAATTTACTGAATGAACTCTGTGCTTTGTCGAGGACCGAAGAGAAGGAGAGTTTGGAGACAAAAATCTTATTTTGTAAGAAAGTTGGATAGTCTGATTGATTAATGTCGTTTATTTTATTTTTGAAAACAAAATGCTCGCCCCCCCACCCCAAACAATTCGTTTTAACTAATTTTTTTTTTTACCTCCGGAGGCATTTCCAGACCCACAACCATAGAGTTGAACTTCCACGACCATAAAGTTGAACTTCCAGGATCTACCCTAATCCACCGCATCTTTTGGTACATCGATTTCATTCAAACATGGAACAAGGTAACCAACCTCAATCTCCTCCTTTTGATGTAATAATCTTAGGAGCCTCAGGCTTCACTGGCAAGTATGTTGTCAAAGAAGCCTTCAAGTTCCTCAATGCCCGTTCTCCCCTCAAAACCCTAGCTTTAGCTGGTCGCAACCCCGGGAGACTCATCCAAGCTCTCAATTGGGCTGCCCACCCGAACCCACCTCCTCAAATCCCTATTCTCACTGCAGATACATCGGACCCTGCTTCCATCCGCCACCTCTGCACTCAAACCAAGCTCATTCTTAACTGTGTTGGCCCCTTTCGTCTCCATGGCGAATCCGTCGTTGCTGCCTGTGCCGAGACTGGGTACGGTTATCAACTCTGTATAAAGTGCTTAACTTGTTTTTTTCCTTCAGTTTTTATGTGGTTTGGAGGTACTTTGATTTTATATTTATCATAATGCTAATGATTGATGTAAATTTCTGTCGCAAATGTGTCTGTCCACTTTCTGCTCAAATACTATTAGGTGTGATTACTTGGATATATGTGGGGAGCCCGAGTTCATGGAGAGAATGGAGGCGATTTACCACGAGAAAGCCATGGAGACTGGTTCCTTGGTGATTTCAGCATGTGGGTTTGATTCAATTCCTGCTGAATTGGGTTGGATATTCAACTCAAGGCAATGGGTGACCCCCTCTGCCCCAAATCAAATCGAGGCTTATTTGAGCTTGGAGTCTCAGAAGAGGATCGTTGGGAACTTTGGTACATATGAATCCGCAGTTTTGGGAGTGGCCAATGCGGATAAGTTGCAGGAATTGAGGCGTTCAAGACCTAAAAAATCAAGGCCAGTGGTAAGGAGTTGTTCTATAACTTCTGTTTTAATAAGGGTTTCATGCAAATAATTTTTTGGAATCAATAATCACAGATGCTGGCTGTTTCTACAGTTCTACTGATCATATCATGATATATATTTATACAAATTATTTTACTTGGCATTATGCTGCAGGCTTATCCAGACGCAACAATCTTGCGTTTTGAACTGACAAATTAATCTATTAAGCCTTTATTCTAAATTCCCAATCAACTTCTGGTTGGCTAACTGAATCTTTTCACTTTTCAGCTAATGGTTGCTCTTTATGTGGGATGTTTGCATTTATTACAGTACTGTCTCTTATGATCATTGCTTCAGTAGTTAGTTTGTTTGTTATACTTTCATTCCAATGAAGTAGTTTATGCAGCACTGTGGAGAAATAACATCATTTGATGAATAGGAGAAAGATCCTGTTAGTTTAATAATCCACAGATGCATTTTGCTTGGATAATATTGTTGAGTGGAGACTGAAGTTTTAAGATTTAATTATTTGGTTGAAATATTTTGACGACAAATAACATAAAAGGTGGAGGTTCCATATGGGTTATCGATATGAATTTGTTGCAGCCATGATTTTCACCCTTGGGACAGATGCTATTTCCCTTTCTTTTTTGAGTCTGTGTTTTAACTCACTTTTTCTTTTCCCAATTGGGTAGTGAGAAGGTTCACTGTGTCACTTCCTAAAAGATATGTGAGAGTCGTGTTTCTATCATTGACAGGCTCATTTTTTTACCATATCATGCTTGATGAAGAGGCATAAATTACAATTTTGGAATCGATATGTGTTGGATAATGATAGAGAAATGAAACCACAACTCACAGAATAACAAAGGAATAGGAATCAATGGAAGAACAAATCTAAAGGCTTGTATTCATTTCTCATCATCAAAAATAGTTATACAGCCCTATAATGGATGTTTAACTATGTAAAGCAAATTGAGGGATAGTAACAATGAGGAACCAAATAAAGAAAAGAAAGATAAATCTGTAAGGCTCACACCCACAGACCCGGGGAGCAACTTCCCCTTCTCCAGTTCCAGCTAGAGACCAAAATAACTTCCAAGAGAAATCTGCATCCCCCTACCATGCAGTGTCAACTTTTTTTTTTTTATAACTGAATATCTACAAGTGTCCAGCCTCGGGCCTCCTGGAATATACTCTCCAAGTGCCTTGCTGCTGCACATTTTGGCCCGTAACATTTCCCATATTACCTTGATGTTGCACATCTCTATCAGATAAGATGTGAAGAGCCTTACTTATGGCAGTGGCTTGCCATCACTTGTTGTCGCTGGTACAATGGCAGAAGAGAACAGCATTTGCATAGATATAGCTGCAAGAGCTATAGCTCTGATCATGTACAGATTACCTGACTGTTAAGGTGTCAGAAATGCTCGGATGCTGCTATTCTAATGATGGTTGCAGCTCTAGCATTATGTTGATTTTCACATTGGTTATGGCTTCATCTGGTGGTGCTTGGATGATTTGAAATTGACATTGATACAGTAGTTGGCAGCGGAGTGGCCGTAGCTTCAGGTTAGGTGGTAGCTTGAACATATTGATATTGTAGTTGCAACTTGCAAGTGGGAGGTAAATTTTTCATTCAGCATTCTTCCATCGTTAAGAGAGGTTATGCAATCTCTTCTATAGCAAAAGTTTATTCTATTGCTGCCCACTTGGGATTTTCTGAACCTTATCAGTAGCATTGGATTCTTACTCTTTTTTGGCAAGACAGGCTAATGGCGATAATTGACAGGTTATATTACAAAGCTTAAAAAAGTTGGCAAAGTCATGGTTTTTCGGTTGAATCTGCACTGCACTAGCTGTTCCATTTTAAGAAACTACACTATATATTTGTTACATGGATTAGATGCTTTGCCACCTTTTAAATCACCAAGAACTCTATCTCTGTTTGTTTTGTTCCTTCTAGATGGATCATTTACCGTACTTAACGACGTTATGTTTACATGAATGTGTGCAGATTCCTGGTCCCTCTCCTCCCAAAGGATCAATAATCGACCGCCAAAAGGAGATTGGCCTCTGGGCGATAAAGTTGCCATCAGCTGATTCCACTGTTGTTCGAAGAACTCTTGCAACTTTGACAGAAAACCCCTGTGGTCTGCCAGGAGGTAATGAGAGCAGTGAGCAGATTGGAAAGCGAGAGGCCTTCTGGTCAAATATAAAGCCTGCCCATTTTGGGGTGAAGTTAAGCTCTAAAAACCTACCAGGCATCTTTCGGTTCATAACACTTGGCATGTTCATCGGTCTTCTGGCTAAAAATGCAGTTGGGAGGTGGCTTCTCCTAAAATTTCCATCATTTTTTAGCCTTGGATGGTTCAGGAAGAAGGGTCCCTCAGAGGATGAGGTGACAAGTGCTACATTCAAAATGTGGTTTGTTGGACGGGGTTTTAGCGATGCAAATCTAGTATCTCGGCCAAACATGAAACCTGATATGGAAATAGTAACAAGAGTAATGGGACCAGAGATCGGCTACTTGACCACACCTATTATTTTAGTTCAATGTGCCCTCGATCTTCTGAGCGAACGCAACAATCTGCCGAAGGGAGGAGTTTTCCCACCAGGGATTGTATTTGGCTCAACAGATCTTCAAGAACGACTTCAACAGAATCGAATATCTTTTGATTTCATTTCAAAGAGAATTCTCCCGGCTTAACTAGTGCAGACCTAGCAAACTCTCAGAAAATAGAACAGAACCAAATCTCTTTAGACAAGTATTTGTAATAATGAGAGGAGTTATTCTCTTTCACAGGTGTTTTCTTTTTAAAGAACAGAAAATTAATTAAATATTTCTCCATCAAGTTACTATTTTGCAAGCATCACAGCTTCTTAGAAAAGCAAGGCCAGCGGGATTCAATAGACAATTATACTGGGACAGTTCTGGAGTTAAAACAAACAATAATAATGTCTTTTCTACACTTATTTTATGCCTTGAGAAAAATATAAAATTTAAGTGCATAGAAGTCACAATGTTATCCAACATAAACTAAAAAGATATGTTTTTAAAAATAAATATTTATTATTTCTGTTTAATATTATCAACATGAATCAAATTTTACGATTTAATTCTTTCACGGAATGAGAAATTCGATTATTGATTCAAATCTCGATTTTACTCTATATTAAATAAATGAATTTCTTTCCTCTAGTGTATACAAATCTTCTGACATTACAGTTTATTTTGATGAAGGGATAATAACTATCATAGCAAGGCAACAATATAGTTACAATCAACATCCATCCCCGAAATATAATCCCCATTCCAATCCAGATCTGAGAGATATTAAATCAAATGCTTAATCAATTAACATTTCTCCAGTTGTTCTTTGTATTGTTTGCTTTAGAGCTCTGCATGCTAAAGTCATCATCCCCTTGCCTTTTCAATTCTTGGGACCTAACAAATTCATCAATTCTTGCCTTTAACTCCACGTTTGGAATCAGCATGTCTGCAGTAAGATGGGATCTGCTGAATGGATCAGTCTGCAAGTCACATTAAAGTCAATTAGGATTCCTAAGGAAATGTGGGCTTTCACTATAAAATTGAACGGCAGCATGAAACAAGTGAAACATGTACACTGTCACTAAGAAGATGTCTTTGAATGACAGGCTTGTCTATTGTGATCCTTGAAGAAGGTAGGATCACTGGATCCCTCATCAGAGTGTACTGCAAAATAGGAAGTAAAAGAAGAAAATGAGAAAAATGAGTGTTGTCTTGTACACCTCATTCACCTGCCCCCTTCTTAGACAGCAGACTCAGTGTATAAACCACCAAGCTGTTGGCAATAATGATTTCGGGGAATGTAACAAGACCAAGAGTTGCGGAGGACATACTTGAATTGGGTCAAGGAATTCATCCGGTATCTCTCCGAGTGCTGCTTCAGTGTCCATGGCCTCAGAAGCTGCAACTTTGGCTTTCGAACCAAGTTCAATGAATTCCTGTATAACCCTTCCATCCTCCCCAATTCTCCTAAGGACATCAGCTGCAGCACTAAATAACTGGTGCAGACAAGTAGTGTCAGGTTGTGTTCATTCAACTACTATGGATTGAATTGCACATAAGAACTTCGTCGAAGCTTGACAAGAGTTGAGTTACCTGCTCATTGTAAGATCGGCCATCCTTCGAGATGGCAGCTGGAAATATATTTTCTGAATCACCCCTTGCCAGATGAACATATATGTGGACAATCTTCAATTGAAACAAAAAAGAAATAGAAAACATGAGATTTTTCTCTCCTTCCACCCCCCCACCCCAACAAATGGATGCCTCCAAATTTGACCTTAACAAAGTGCTACAAGAAAAAAATGCATTTAATGGTTTTGCCATTTAGCCTGGTAAAGATGACATCTATACAAGCAAATTGAGAGGATGTAGGATAGAATTTCCTTGAGCAATTTAGACTAACGCAGGATATTATAAGATAACAGATCAAAACTCATGAAGGAACTTGATGAGAGATGTGAGGGAGACTCAATGTTGAAAAACTAACCAGCTTAAGAAACTAATTTGGTACAGAAGGAAAAACCACCACCACCAGCAGACTCAATAATGAAAAACAAAAGACTTCATAGAAAATTAAAGCTTCATGCTAACCTGCTTAAGCAACTGTTTTGGGCGGAATTCATACTTCTCAGGATCTTTAAGGGTCAGAGATTTTCGTTGGGGACCCACAAGTTGTAACAGAAAGTAATTGAGCATGCTGGCCACTCTTTCAACCTGTCAAAAAGGAAAATGCATATTAAAAACAGCTTCAGAAAAGGAATAATTCTCTCCAGACTGCTGTTTGAGAGTAATTTAGATATGCAAGCAGGAGGAGAAATACCATCTCAGGAAGTAAGAAAGGTGCCATAATTTGCTCTGATGTAAATGCTAGCATGCTTACATCTTCATTTGCCAACTTCATATCAATCCGAATGATCTAAAACAACCATAAACATCAAACCGGTTAAATACCATCTATAAGATTTGTACATAAAGGAATAAAACTGAGCATGATTACATGTACAGACATTCTCTTGGGAGTGGAACAGACGGGTTCTCTCCTGCCTCTCTTGGGCTGGTCTTCTCTCCCATTCTGCTGTGTTCGACATCTCAGCTTCCAATTCTTTAAGTTCAAGAATTTTGTTCAGACTTTCATCAAGAAGATAGATGCTATCATTGATTAAAAAGTTCAAGAAATTAAGGTAGACGCCCTTTTCCTCTTCCTTGGCAATCTGGAAGGACATAAATCAGTGTTGAAGATAGAGAAGAGAAGTTTTAGTTGGCAAAGGAAACATGGACATAATTAATGTACTTGTTACTTCTACCTGTCTCCACGCATTTCGATGGCTAGGAACCTGCCATAAGTATTCAAGAAGTTCAGCAATATTATGTCGGATGTTGAACTTGTCATAAAACTGCACAAGATTGAAAAACAAACTGAATGTTATAATCCAAAGAAACCAAAAATGTCCAATACTATATGTGCGCGCGCGCGCGCGTGTAGACAACAATCTACTCTCAAAAATTTAAATGTTATTGAAATCACCTGTGTGTGAGAGCCTGTGAACTCGATGTCAACATAAAGCTTCAAGAGGTTCCTCACAAGATACTCAAGGGACAGTTGGTGCCCTTCAAATAGAGTAGCAGTAGCTGATGAACCACTGAAGATGAAATATTCAAGTGTTGTGAGTACCTATCTTTCCAGTTTTCCAAATATAGATTGAACTTTATGCAGTGACCTATGTAAACAAAATGGAAGATATTATCACCTTCTACGAGGCATCCAGCAGTTCAATACTTCAACCATCTTTGCTCTTAGATAAGGGTTTCTGATATATGTTGGACTTGCCATGAACATGATAATGAAGTTCATAAAATCATCCTACCAAGCAAGCAATAGAAGAAAAAATAATGTGAGAATGTTTGTAGAAAATGTGAAGGGCTTAGTTTTGGGATAAAGCACTTTAACATAAAGCTTACCAACAAGACTCCATCCAGAGCTTTTGGAATCCGCGAAGCAAATATAAGCAATTCCATGGCATCTTCCACAAAATGTTCAGGCAAGGATGCAAATTCCATAGGGCATGATGCCGGCAGAGGCATTCTAAATCCACCAACCAGACCAACCAACCAAACCACCATCAACCGGTAGAAAGAAAGTGCACGTTGAAGAAATGCTTCATCCTATTTTTAGAAATAACAGAACTTAAAGATCAACATTTTTCAACAAACAAAAAAAAAAGAATCAGAAAAAAAAATAGGCCACTTTAATTTGACAGTTGGTACACAACAGACAACTACAATTCATAAGAAATGCATTTACGTTAGAAGACCAAAAAGCAGTGGCAAGATATGGAAAACACAAGCATGACAACTGGAGAAAGTGCCAGCTGCTAGGTAGTGCTTAAAGTTAGCCTAAAACAACAATTCCCAATGAAAGTAAGAAGTCCAGGCAGCAAAAAAACCATCCATTCTCTGCAAAGTACATCAGAACTTTATACAAGCACTGAAAACCCAACCTCTCAATCACAAAATACAATCCTCTTCCAGAATTACATGATTTTAAACCCTCAGTTCTCGGTGTCTATTTCCCCATGAGAACCCCACTAAAAACAAGGAGGCATTACAAGCTGAAATTGCTTAGCATATTTTGAGTGAATTTGTCACTGTGCAGAGGGTGGTGGATATGTGTGAGGAAGGAAAGAGAGAAAGGAGATCTTGTACCCTTAATATCTGAGCTTCATAGCAAAGTTTTTCCTGTGTGTATAATTCTAAATCTTTCTCAAGGCGAGCAATATCCAACTGCAGTTGAGGAGATGGTGCCTGCTCTTGCATGGCTTTCATAGTGGAGAGAGTGTCCTCACATCTTGATATGTCCTGTAATAATATGACTCAGTAAAATAAGTATATGCAATGCAAGCATGCGCATATTAACATGCAGAGCAGATCAAATGGTCTAATTCATTCTAAAACAAAGAACACATTCTCAAAATACATATATCTGCCCAGGTATTGAAGAATATATATTACCTGAACCAGATGCTTAAAGTCCGAAAAAGCTTTTAAAAGACCCAAGTTGAGAACCCTTGCAGTCATAAAGAAGCACTCACAGATAAATGTGTATTTAGCCTTTTTACCATCACTTAATGCACTTTTATCAGCACCACTACCTGAACAGGTGGCTTCTTGAGATTGAAGCAAGCGACTTTCACCATCAGTAAATACAGCAGATATTTCTGTTTTCCCATTATTTTCTTTATTAATCCACTCAGTAACTTCTTCTGATGATGCATGTAGAGCTGTCAATCCCCTGCAGTTAGTAGAAAGTCAAAAGGCAACTAATTATCAGTCCAGCAAGAAATCAGTAATAGGATTCGTAAAACCAACGATTTGACTGTAATAAGCAGTTCATCACCTTAGATCCAAACGGTTACCGTAAAAGACATATTTTGGATCAATTTTATCCCTTTTTGTCAAATTGGCATCTAAAAATGGTTCACAGAGTCGAAGCATGACAGCACTTAGATTGACAAACATGCCTGAACTTGCACAAGATATAGGATCCACCTGCAACAAATAAAGAATGCAACATCAAAGTTGGGAGATCATACATTAATAATTAGAATATAAGAGACATTATTGTATAATATGAGGGGCATTACTATTTAAAAACCTTCATGCACATTCCAGTTAGCAAGTATGGTTGACTTTTGCCCTTTTTAGGAGAATTGCCCAGAAAATGTTTCACTTTGATTTAATTCATTATCATAGACCAATAATTAATTCATAAGCACTGTAAGAGAAGCACAAATAATTCCAAAATAGGGAGACAAACTACCTGTATATGGGCTCTCGAAGAATTTCTGTTGATCACCTCAGCAAGATACTGAAGCACATTCTCACGGGTGTCACTGTTTTTAAGGAGACTGCGGATAACTTTTTCTAGGTCATCATATAAATTATTCATGAGAGTCTTGATTGTGGTGAAGGAAGATAATAAATCAGCTGGTCGACGTGTTGATACTTCAGAGAAGCACTGCTGCCTGGTGTTTTAAGGAGACTAAGACTTGGTAAGAAACTCTTATGTGGTAATAAACATCCCAGACAAGCATAGCAGAAAACTATAAATGGAATTTCAAAGTAATATCAATAATTAAATTTTCTGCATTTATATTGTAAAGGATAAGACCATAAAATAAATAAAAAGATAAGAGCACAGAATTACTATTGCTAACTAAATCATCCAAAAAGTACTATGCTATAGCCTTTCTTAAAGATATCAAAAAAACCAAAAAGAGATATTCTCTTCAATCTGAGGATTAAAACCTCAAAAATTCTCATATTATAAAAATTCTCAAGAACAATCATATCCAGAAAGTTGAAACCTTAATACAGTAAACAGACAGCATAAGTTAGTTTGTATGTTGAACAACAATTGCCTATTAGTCATTATCCATTCTACACTAATAAATTTGTTTTAGACAATCCAGCTACAGTACAAAACTTCTGGAGAGTAACAGCAATCAGAAATTCTAACACGAGGCTAATGCGTACAGCCCCCAAGTTCAACAGGCAGACACAGTTGAAAATGAACTATAAATAGTTGTGCTCATTATTCGGTGTAATCCAGGGCAAAAATCATAAAATTGATCAATCAAAATAAATTTAGCATTTGCTATACTCTGTTCCATACAAGGACACAAAGAAGAGAGTAAGCTTATTTTCCTCTCTCTCCCAGCCTTTTTTTTCTCCCTCTTCTTTGTCAATACATAGTCATTTCTCTCTCTATTAAATTGGAAAGCCCCTGACATGAAGAAAATTCACAAGCTGCTGCAAGGGAGGATGCAAGAGTTAGCTTGTGGGGTCATTGGACACCATCAATTTCTCAAAAACTATAATAATAGGTATAATATTTTGAATATGGACCCCATTAAAAAATAAAGTGGACCCAATAAAATTTAGAAAATCCTACTTTTTTCGGGTGAATTTCACTAACGGTATCCCAATTATGCAAATTGTAACAATTCAGTTTTTCAAACATTATTTTAGTTATAAAATAAAAGCTGGGATAATTTTATATTACAAATAATATTTGAGATACTGAATTATTACAATTTACATAGTTAAGATACCGTCGGTGAAATTCACCCTACTTTTTTCTAATTATTCATAAAAAACTGATTGAAAAAATGTATTTGATAATGTTAGTAATGAGAGCATCTCCAATAGACTCTTTATTGAGCTATGTTCTTTATTTTAAAGAGTCATTCTATAGAAAGGATCTCTAATAGACCCTTTATCTTTAAAATTTAGAATAGAGAGTGAGTTTGACTCTACATCTAGAGAATGAAACTTCACTCTCTATTCTAATTGTAATAATGCATCTCCAAATTCTATGTATATTTTATCTTTTGATTGGTGTATTTTCTAAAAAAATTTTCTCTTTTCTCATAATAAAAGTCTTTTACTTTTTCTTTTAATAAATATTAAGTTGTATGAGATAAAGTAAAATGAAGAGTAAAAATATAAAGAGTCTATTGAAGTTGTAGAAAAGTTTTACTCTCTATATTTAAAAACGCTCTAAGATGCTCTTTACTCCACCAAAGATGCTCTTTAAAACAAAGAGCATTATTGGAGATGCTCTGATGCGATTATATATTATTTTCAAAATATAAACAATCACCAAGAAATTTTATAAAAGAATTTTTTTATTGTTTTATTATGTATATGGACCCCATTGTCCAAAATTCCTGGATCCCTAGAAACCAACTTTCAGTTGTTTGCAAGTAGCACTAGCTAAGATGAAACAAGGGATCCTCTTGAGAAATTAACCCATATCACACTGAGAGGTTCTCTGAGAAACCTCCTAAGAGGAAACAAGTAATGAAGCCATGACAACATCCATCCATTAAGGATTAAAAGGGAGAGCCTCGTGCTCAAGAACATTCCTATATAAGCTTGAAATCTGATATTATTATAGTTGCAAAGATTTACCAAATGTCAGACCATTGTTTTAATGTTCAATAAAATGCAGCACTGCAAGCAAGTTACATATGATATTCAGTATTAGCTTCAGTCAGTAGACCTTTATAGAATCAAACAATAAAAGTAGTATATACTTTCTTAGACTCCTCAACAACCAAAAATAACGCATAACAACCAAACCTGGTAAACACACAACTCTAAAAAGCATGAACATAAGCATACAAAACAACTTATAAAAAAGTATACTATACTCACCCAACATCCGGCTCACTTTTAAAAATGGTATGATCAGGCAAAGCACTAACATGAAAGAAAGGCCCCAGAATACTCGTCATTTCTATAACTCGTCCATTCAAATAAGCTCCTTTAGGAATCCACCATGGATGATTCACAAGAGATTTAACCCCAGCAGGAAAAGTAAGCAAATATTGCAACGCTCTTAACGGCTGTTGGAAGTTCCCCAAAGCAGAGACCTTTATAACATTACCTCTCAAATCTTCATAAAGCCCCTTCAAGACGGGGTCCAAGCTATCAAAATCCTCCTCCTGAAACAATTCCTCCAAAAACCTCGGAGGAGGAGGCTGGATTCCACCGCTGTTAAATCTATCTACAGCTGCGAATATAAGGGGCAAAAGCGGCGAGACATTGGACTTTTCCGTAGCAGAATTAGAAGGAAACATATCAGGATTCCCCAGATGAATTCTACAATATGAAACGAACAATTTCTTAGCTTGCTTGATGGAGGATTCCAGCTCCATTTTGACACTCTTATCCTTCATATTAGCAATTTTCTTCTCCTCTTCCGTAGCCCGGCGGTAGCAACCCAGGAGGTACTGGAACGGAGGCTCAGCCCCGGGGAATTGACCCGATAATCGATCAATCAACACTCGTTCGACCAAGTCGCGATTGAGCTTCAAGTCTTTACCTTCGCTGAGTATCTCAGCAGCTGTCATCTCCAAGTACACGATTCGAGAATCGATGACCGCAGAGTCGGTAAGGGAGACTAGAAAGATTTTACGGAGGATTATGTCCTCGATTTCCTCGAGAGACCTTTGGGGCTTATTAGAAGTCGCCATGGTTGATTAGATAATTAAATTAGAAAACCGAAATGGAGGAAGAACAACAAACTGTTCTGACTCTGAATATTTTCTCGCGAAACAATCGGAAAGTGAGGGTTTAGGGAAGGAGCATGCTGCCAGCAAAAAGGTCACTGTGTGCGGAAGTAATGTGGATGAGCAGAATTGTTGCGAGTAATTTTTTTTTTTTTTTACCAAAACTCTCGGTAAATTTCAAAATATTACTCCAACTATATAAATAATAATAATTTAATAATTTAAATATTATTTTAGTTATAAAATAAAAATTAAAAAAAATTTTATATTATAATTAATATAGAAAATTTTAAATTGTTACTAACTATCACCGGTGAAATTTACTCTCTTAAAATATATTTTTACAGAATTTCTAGACTTTTAATAATTTTTACAAAATTTATTAATAATTTTTATAGACTTCATGAAAAAAATATATTGAATAATATGAAAAAATGAAAGATTTTTGTAAAAATTATATATATATAAAATTATACAAAAAAATCTTTAAAAATATAATATTTATAAAAATTAAAAACATTTTAAATATCACTTCACTTTTATAAAATTTTTATAAATCATAATTAAATATCACATTATTTTTATAAATTTGTTAAAATATTTAAAAATTATAATTGAGCGTCATCTTATTTTTATATATTTTTTAATTTTTAAAAATTTTAATTAAATACCACGTGATTTTTATATAGTTTTTATAAATTCTAATCGAATACAACTTAATTTTTTAAATTTATTAAAATCTTTTAAAATTATAATTGATAAATTTAAAAAATCTAAGTAAATTAGATTTTATAAAAGCCATAAAGTATTCCATTAAGATTTTTAAATATTTAAAATAATTTATAAAAATAAAGTAGTATTTAATTAGAATTTATAAAAATTTTAACACCAAATATTTTTTAAAATAAATACAATTTTCTTTTTGATAAGATTTAAATAAAATTTTTTGTTGACTAATAAGTCTACTTGCAAGAAACCACCTCAATATTCATTTGCAAACACCAATCACCTCGCTCCATCGTTCCCTGCCTCAATCACCTTGCTCAGCTATTGCTTTAACAACAGCTTTTCCTCGCTGACATAAATTACTCACAACATTACCCACTTCAACATTAAAAATTCCTTTACCGAAAGGCTCGTTCCCTTCCTTCCAATTTTTTCTTTTGTATTTTCATGAATAGGTCATATATCAATATTTGTTTTGCTTTTAATTTATTGAATTAGTGATCATCAAAAATAAAATTTATGAAAGTTATTGATAAGTTTATAAACTTTGCAAAAGTCTATAAATTTTATAAAAGTCATTCACTTAAAAAAGTCTATAAATATCTTTCCAAATCCTAATTGAATACACTACTTTTAATAAATTTATAACTAATATAGGTAATAAATAAAATTTTAAAATCAAAATAAAATTAGACATAGAAATTATGTACTTTTGAAGAAAACTAAAATGATGAATTTTCATTTTTTTTTATTTGATTGATTTATATAATTATTTTGTTTGAATTTCTAATAATTTAATATAAATTAACTTTTTTGATCCATTCTAAAATAGAAAAATAGAACTCGAACCTAAATTACTTGAAAATTTTCTATTGTCTTTAACTAATTGAGTCACAGATAATTCTCGTAAATTAATTTTTTCTATTTTATTGTTTACTATTTATAATGCTATAAAGTAATATAGTATATAGAATCATAAATATAATTATGTAAATTTATAAAACTTTACAAATAAAAATATAAAACATATTTAATATAATTTTAAATTTTAATTAAAAAATCGAGTTGTAACTCAAATTTTTGAAGTTAATTTTAGTAGATTTATCATGTTTCTACTGGATTTTGAGTAGGAGTGAGCAAAACCGAACCGAAATTAAAAACCGAACCAATATCAATTCGGTCTAATCAATTTAGTTATTTCGATTCAATTTTTTTTTTATATTAATCGTTATAATCGATTTGTTTTAAAAAGTCACAAAATCAAAATAACCAAATCAAACCTCTATATATATAATTTACTATATATTATAATATAAAATTATATATTATAATATTTATATTTTAATAAATTATATGTTATTTAATATATTTATATTTAGTATATTATATTATATTTAATTATATTATATTATATATAAAACTGAATTGACCAAACCGAACCAATTTTTTGGTTCGGTTTTAATCTTTAGTTCGATTTGATTTATAAAGATAAAGAGAGAGTAATATACTAGAATGTGGCAAACAAAATTTGGACATGTGGAGAGAAAAAATTTTCAAAATTTTCAAAGTTTAATGCTAATTACATTATCTATTTTCTAACATTTTTCAACACTCACCTCTTAATTGGTGGATGAGGAAAGAGAAAAAATTATTTTTAAAATTTTTTGTCTTCAATAACTAATCATAAAGAGATGAAAAATTCTTAGATACATTAAGTCTATCAAATCATTCATAAATTAATCTAATAATTAAATGATATGCATGTTATATTCACTTTAACTAATTAACTAATGAGGATAAATCAATTAAATGTATATCAGTATGTAATTGGATTAATCTATTTTTACATAAAAAATTCTCTAAATGAGGTTGAAAAGTGTTAAAATAGAATATTGCTAGGATTTCTCTTTCCTTTAATCTTTCATCAAAATGTCTTTAGAGCATCTCAATAGTACTCTATATTCATTTTCTATTATATTATAAAAAATTCATTCTCTATTTTAGTTTCTTTTAAAAATTGTGTGCACTCCAACAATATTCTTTATATCACTCCCTATTTTAATTTTTTAATAATAAACTATATAAAAAAAATAAAGAGAGAGAGTAAGAGTATTCTCAACAATGCTCTCTCTCCCTATTATATTATAAAAAATTTACTTTCTAAAATACACAACTCTACTATTCCTAGTGTTGGGTAGCAATGAAATGACCAGAACTATAAGATATCAATTTTGAATAGAAAAAAGAAAACACTAGATAAATGGCAAAACAGATAAGAGTATGCTCATTGTTTGCATATTTATATATGTAAATATTAATAATACTCAATTTAATTGTATGATTTTGTATGATCTAAACTTGGAAAGATTTCAGAAGCAATCGTCACTACTAGAAGAAGAATAGCATGAAGCGTTTGAAGGACTTTATTTAAAGGTTTATAGGAGGTTGAGGCTTGCTTCAGCGGGACAGCTGGCTTCCATAATGCAAATGGCCGACAGTTGTGGATAAGCGTCGGTTGAAAAAAGCTTGTCTTCTTGTGATAATGCTGCTTTATCAGTTGTGGCCGACAGGTACTGTTGTTGCTTTAATAGACCGAGAATTAACAATAGAAAAATAGCTAAGCCTTCATTATTAATATAATTTATTATATTTCCATATGTTAAAGTTGTATATGGTATTATTCCATTATATTCTGTTCTTAATTTTGTCCTAACACGTTCTGCAAATAATTTAGGTAAGCCTGCAATAAATCTTTCCTTCCAATAATTATTATTACAATCTGTTCGAGTATATACTTTTGTTAAAAAGATATCTTTATACCATCTAAAATCTTGTAATTTTGGACACGTCAAATTTAGTAATATTTCTGAATTTCTTTCTTGATATTGACTAGGATCTCCTTGGTCATTTTATGTTATGAATAATGCCGAAATAGAAAGAGGAACTCCACGGTTAGTAATTAATTACAAACCTTTAAATAAAGTCCTTCAATGGATTAGATATCCAATACCTAATAAAAGAGATTTACTAAAAAGGTTATATCAAGCAAACATATTTTCTAAATTTGATATGAAATCAGGATTTTGGCAAATTCAATTAGCTGAAGAAGATAGATACAAAACGGGATTTAATGTACCATTTGGTCATTATGAATGGAATGTTATGCCCTTCGGATTAAAAAATGCCCCATCAGAATTCCAAAATATTATGAATGATATAATTAGACCAATCAATTCTTTTGCAATAGCTTACATAGATGATGTTTTAGTATTTTCAAATTCGATTAATCAGCATAAACAACACTTAGAACATTTTTATAACGTAATACATATTAATGGAATGGCAGTATCCGAATTATTATACATTGCTATCAAATGTTGCAATATAGTATCTAAATCTAATTTTCAGTTAAAAATATATAATATAATATATAAAAAATACAATTTATAGTGATGTGTATAATGACCAGTTTCCACTGTGGAAATAAAAATTGAAGAGGACTATTAAATAAATTGATAAGAGAAAGTTGATTTGTATATTGAAGCCTACAGCTATTTTCTAAGTGATCGATAAAAAGAGATTTTTATGATTTTTTTAGTAGAATCAAATC
>CATIWF010241775.1:0-17973 GCA_949630135.1 Balakata baccata | reverse complement strand
TTTGTTGGCAGATTAATTTAGTGTTAATTAACAAAAAGAAAACTTGGCACATAGCAAATCTAAACTTCTCTACTTCTTACCAAATCTATCCATGTAGAGTAAAATTTATGACAAGATTTTCTAGGCAATATAATGAGATTTTGTTAGTAAACAATACAACAAATAGGATAGGAGAAATGTTAATTCAATATTCAAAATATAGTAGAAAATGGAAAGCCAATCTGAGGCCTGTGTAGCACACAGTTTTCTTAAGGCAAATTCGCCTCCTACACGGGTGTTTAGGATAACCGGCGTTTGTCTCTCAGGATACAATAGATTCCAAGTAGTTGTTGAACACACAACACCTACTTACAGCAAACTTTGCTTTGCCACAACCTCTATCACTTGAGAAGAAGAAGGAAAAGAAAGAAAGAAACAATCAAAGTATGCTCTTGTTTGAACAACCTCAAAATTCAAGCCTAAACCACCTATTTATACGAGATGGAAGAGACAATGGATTAATTGTGATTAATTTCTTTTAAAGGCTGTCACTAATGCCTTTGTAACTCTCAAATAATGGTGAAATTAATCTTTAAAACATCAGAAATTGACATTCCAAAAGACATGAAACTCAAAGGTTCATTCTGGAACAGAATCCACACGAGCGTGTGGATCCACACGACCTTGTGGATTTGCCTTATACTCCTGCAAGCAAAACGACACGACCGTGTGGATCCACACGGGCGTGGTAGAATGCCAACCGTGTGAATCAACACGGAAGTGTTACCAATTTTTCCAGATATAAAAAAAAATAAATTGAAAAAATTGGGCTTGTTCAGGACCACAAGATTTTGGGCCGACATTCGTATACGCAGGTCGCGCACCCACGCATTGGCCCATCCCGGCCCATGGATTTGCACCCCCTACGCCTGAGCGCGCGAGAGAGAGTATTCCATTCTACTTTTCTTACTCATGTAAGAATGCATCTCTATATATAAACACAAGTCCAACTTCAATTATTAGTGATGTGGAACAAATCTCACTCACTTTTCACCTTTAAATCTCCTTATCATGGAGCTTACTTTGAGCTTCAATTTCTATTCACACATTTTCCATTTTGAGCATATGAATACATTAATTCATAGTCCTCATGTCAAAGAACATATATTCGGATCTTTTTTCCAAAACCGAGTTGTGGAATGCACCCAAATAATCCTCTCAAAATGGCTTATAATCACAATTTTTTCAACAGATTTATGCCATGTTTCCTTTCGGGTTTGTGAATTCTTATCTTAACCCACCATTTAAAATAAAAATTATATTACCCATTGCCATCTCTTATCATAGTAGATTGAGAATTTGTAGAGTAAGAGGTGGGACACATCATCAAAAAGATTTTCCAATAAATTTTATTAGATGTACACAAACCCTAATTAAAATATAGTTCAAGCAACACTTCTCTGACGTCTTTTTTAACACCAATTGTATATTTATATAGTAAAAATTATTCATTTTTTACATAATGTCGTAAGTTGCAATTTAGCATTCATTTAATACATAAAAATAGATTTGAAATAAATAAGGTTTTAGAAATCACACTTAATAAGAAATGTCGCGTTGGGGCCATCAAAGTCTTTTTAGCTTGACATATTTTATCAGATGGCTTGTGATATGGGCATAAATACAAGTGGGTCTTTCAGGTAATTAAAAAGAAATGCAGTGAGAAAAAAAACAAAGAAAAAATAGGAAAGCAACAAAATCAAAATCAAGAAAGGTGGAGTATAACATGAAAGAGCCTATTTCACAAAGTAAGAAAGTTAGGGCTGGCATAATGGCCTCCATGCCTGCCTATCTCTCTTTGATTGGATCCATCCATATTACTATTCGTATTCTATGCTTTAATTGTACTGCTCCACCTTAACTTTAGTTCAGCAACCCCACCTCAACTAGAACATGTAAAATGGATTTATATAACCCAAATGCACAACTTATGTGATGCACACTTCCATATCCTTTGTTACACTAATTAATGTTGTAGATTTGTGACCTAATTAGCATGATAACTCTAAGAATCTCTAAAGTATTATAAGTAATTTGATTCCCATCATCCATCTCCATAATATGTACAAAAAGAAATTGAATTTGATCAAACAATCAAATATTCACAATTAATTTGATTACAATTGATGAAAATTAGAAATTAAATTGAATTGGCATTATGACTTAGCCATCTATCTAATCCGATTTATACATGAATATGCTTTACACCCTTAACCATAAAAAGACAAAAAAAAAAAAAAGTGCATATAAATATGAAGAATGGCACAAGGTATGGACCTAGCTACATAATTGAAATTTTGGCACAAGGTATTTATTTTCATTATTTGTTTTTTTTCTTAATTTTTTATATATTGGTAAAAATTATAATTTTAAATACCTTAGACCACGGAGAGACTATAGACCAACAATTCAAAAAATGAATTGCAAGCTCACCCTTTTTAGTTACTACTAATCAAAAAATAATCATGTTTACTAATTGATAAGACCTTCATTGCACCAACACCTTCTTTTTCCTTTTTTTTTTTCACATTTTTCAACCCATTAATATATTTATTACATTAATGAAATCTTTTACTTAAATAAGATTAATGTATTTATCAATCAATAATATATGAAAAATTTACTTTTTCATTATGAAAATCTCATTAATTATTTTTTTAATTAAGATAGAAAAAAATAATTAAGGATTATCAATCCGTATTGGTTGACAGGCATGGCCCAACATGTGTTAATCGAGTGCCCATTGGGTTAAGTATCTTATGATGAAACAAACAAAGTCCCCTTCATATTTCTCAGTAACAACCTTCAAGTTTCAACACCACCCAAAAAAGAAACACAGTATGTAAAAAACAATGATTTGAACAACTCAAATAAGCAACATGTAAACCCAAGCAAAAACGAAAGCAACCTTTAAACTCGAGCAAAAACGAAATCAATATTTAAACTCGAGCAAAAATGAAAGCAAATCCAGAATACAGATTCGGAAAATAGAAAATAAAACAGACAAATGATGCAAGCCTCACTATTTCTAGATAAGAGAAAGCTTCTTTTTTCTTCTTGTATTATCATGCAACCCTTAAAATCATCCGAAAACAAAGACGAAGAATTTAATTACAAAAGGCGAAGAAGAAGAGAAGAAGAATGAGTTACGTTTGGCGAGGAGAAGCACCGGATGGTGAATGAAGTAGAGAGTAGAGCAATAGCAGACAACACACTGAGTTCTGGGAGGTGCAGCGGCGGATGTTAATGGAGGAACACAGTTGGGTAAGTTAGGAATTTGTGGACATTTATGATTTGGGGGATTATTTAAATTAAACTAAAACATCAGCGATGCCGAAGGTGTCACTAACCAAAACACAAATGAAACTCTGCGTATCATTCATGCTGAGACATCATTTAGCGACACCTTGTTATTGCGTCGCTAAATTGCTTCACATTCAGTGACGCCAATAGCGTTGCTAAATTGCTCCCATTCAGCAAAGCCAATAGCGTCGCTAATGTTCCTGCAATCACCGGCACCATATTTAGCTACTCAAAATCGGCTCACTACGTTATTCAATCACCTGGCGTCGCAAACACATCACTAAAAGTGTCACTTATTTTACATCATAAAGCTCACCCGCCACTACGTTGATATAAAAAGTGACGTCATTGGTCGCGTCGCTAACTGGCATCACTATTTGATCATTTTCTTGTAGTACCACAATTTGATTGATATGCATGTAATATCAACCTGCTCGCCCTGCATCACTAGTAGGAGAAATATACATAATCCATAAACTAATATAATCACAACGTAATACTTACGTATTTATATTTACATCAATCAATGAAAATAAACCTATAACATGCAAATCACTATATGATTAAATTAGTCTACGGATAAAGTTGGGCAAAAATTTCTCCACAAGAAGGAATTTGGAATTTTTTAGCAGTATCTTCAATTGCTAGCGTGCATACTCAAGCTCTACAAGAATTTGACAAAATAGCAACGCCTCTATAGCGTCACTAGAATGTAAAAAAGTGTTGCTAAATAGTTTTAGCAATGCATTAGCGATGCCACGATGTCGTCTCAAAAAAAGCTGTTCAACCCTGAAAATAGCGACGCCATGAAAAATGCATGGCTGCTAGAAATTCCTTGCTGGAGTCATTATATAGCAACACCACAACGGCGTCGCCATACTAAAATGAGCGTCCCTAAATTCTGGCGACAAGTGTAACAACTTGTGCAAGCAGCAATACTTTAGCGACGCAATCAAGGCGTCTCTAAAAATTGAGACGCCTATAAAGAGTCGCTATATTGTGGTAAATTATGACATTGGTAATTTTAGCGATATATTCTTAAGTCGCTAATATTAAAAAAATTTACATGCCCATACCACATGCTAATAAAACATCATTCAACCTTGACATGATATGTTTTATCATATTCACATCATCCAACACTCACCATATATAATCCAAAATTCATTATTTTAATGAATATTTCCACAATGGGAATGAGACATTAGTTATCTTAGTTGTGATTAATTTGAATATTATATTTTGGATTAATGATGTTGTAATTAAATTTACTTTCACAGTTCATTAAAATAATGAATTTTGGATTATATATGATGAGTGTTGGATGGTGTGAATATGATAAAACATATGATGTCCAGGTTGACTAATATTTTATTAGCATGTGTTATGGGCAAAAGGAAAGCATCCTGAAAATTACTAACAGAAACATAAATAATTTAAATAAAAAATTACAAAAGGAAAGCATGCTGAAAATTACTACTAATAAAGAGAAAAATAAATAAAGAGGTACAAGTAGTGGAATGACATGCTCCGCCACAAATTCTACACCATAATTACCATTAGAATTTAATTATTAAAGGAAGAGTAAGGCAACAATAAGACTAGAGACTATTACCTACTTGAATATTAATTTGCAACCCCAAGGGTAGACATAACGGTGGGAGTGGAATGGTCACAGCTGTACATTTTTAAATCATTGGCAAGATATCCAAAACAACATATTTATCAAGTGTGTGAACAAAGCATAATAGAGCACTGACACTTACCTGGCAATGCAAATAAATAGTTAGTTTTTGATTAAATGTTTGCGCTTTAATGAAGAGATTACAAATTGAAACCTCATTTTCTTATGGTATAATAATTAGGAAGAAATTTTCACTTTCATAAAAGGATCTAAAGAATCAATCCCGTTTTAAGCAAATCAAAAAGATTACTAATTAATCATGGAACAACATTTTCTTAATTACACATGAGACTTGAGATTTCTAGAGCTTTTAGCATAGATATGCCATTGTTTGAGGAAAATAGGGTTTGCCTATATATGTTTCTTTATAGTAGAAGAATAACAATGTACTTGTTAAGATAGAAAGAGGTCATGTCTTCATTAATCATGTCTAAAAGTAATTATCACATAAAGGAAGGTAGATATTTATCCCTACCGAAAAGGTTAAAAAAAAAAAAAGCACATTGTGAAAATAATAGGTAAATACTTCTACATACCATCACATTTCATAACAGATCATTGCAATGAGAAAAACAAGAAAAATGTCTATGCAAAAAGAGAGAATATGTACCATCAAATACCAATATTTGACTAGGACAAATTTGGATTCCGGAAATCATTTTGTATATGCTTGTGAGTTTCAAGATCCCATAACTTTTTGGCAAGCCCATAATCAATAATGTAAAACTATTGAATAATCAATCAACAAAGACAACAACTTAATAAATAAGAAAGAAAATCTCCTCACTTCAGTCAGGAATTGCATTGGGTTAAATGCGGTTGTTTAAAAGTGCAAGTAAGATGAGACCCATCTCAAATCAAAGTTAACCATAGAATGTTGCAGCATATGACACTTCCCACGTCTAATTAATCAATTAAAAAAAGCACCACTTAACCATGTTTCTAAAAAATTATATTATATGTTAATAACATTGTTAGCATACTTCTATGCCATTTGGTTTCCATAAAGACAAAAGAATGAAAATTAATTCCATGATATGAACTCCAAAATGAACATGCACTGCAGTCAACTAAATGCCCACATGAGTACATACTTGAATGGCTTTGTGCCCTCACCCCATGAGAAAGTAGTCAGGCTTTTATATCACGGTGAACAAAACCTCTAGAGTGCATATACTCGATTCTAATAATCTGAAGCAATTAAAAAACACTAAATCAATAAAAGTAACTTCTAATATTATCTACTCATTTAGCAATGCAAAGAGCTTTCTAGATACAGTAGTAAATACATGCCAATTGTTTTGCTAGCATCAGTACTATCATCAATGTGAATTGAATCTCAGGATGCAAAAGGAGTGACAACTTAGTCCTTAATGAAGCAAAAATTCATAGTGAAGTTGAGGGTGCTTAGTCCTTGTTGGTTCCTAATATTGAAAAGAAAAAGAAAGAAAATGTTGAAAACTTGACAACATAAATGTTCTCCAAGATAATAGAGTAAATAAACAATTACTACTCAATACATTATCTCGTTATTTTAGTGCCACAGAAATTAAAGTGTGAGTTTCAATGACATACCAATTCAGGGAGGAAAATGCACTTTTTTTCACAAGAAATAGCAATTAGCAGTGCTGTATAAACATGCATTTCATTCAGACCCATAATGACTAGGATACAACTGAATAATTTTTAGTCATCAAATATTTCAAATAATAATTTATTATTATTATTATTATTATTATTATGGTATAGTGTCACAAGTACATAAGAACAGTATAATCCATCAAAATTGAATCTAATAATTCATTAATAATCCATATGATATCTTTGATATACTAATCAAAATTTCATTCTCTAAACTTATCTAAGAAAAAACAAAGGGGTAGTTTAGAAATTAAGATATATATTTATAAAGTTGGAAAAAAGAAAAAACATAAAACAAAAGCAACAGATATTCATTTTCCTGTTCACTCATTTTCTCAGCTTTTTATCTGCAACCAATCAAAATGATAATTTACTCGACATAAAATTATGAAGGCTAAAACATTCAATGATGCCAATTAAAAACAAAAAGAAAATGACTGTCCTGTTATTTCCCTCACGTTATTTCACAGAAAAAACAAAACCCACATTACTTACAGGAAATATTATCTTCCAAAACTCAAAATCCGTCTTAGGTGATTCTGTAATCCTTGTAGCCCATCCGATGAAATAAGCATGATAAGGGATCCATAGGCGAGAGAGAGTAGAGGTCAGCCAAGGATTGTCCAGTTAATATATAATGGGTTTTTTCTGAGAGAATCGATTGCTTAACAGTACAAATCATGATGCAAAAAATAAAATTTCCAAATTAAAAATAGAAAAGCGTACGGAGGAGGAACATAGGTACCTGGAATATGCAAAATCTAACTTGAATGGGCGTTTTAAGGCAGGATCTATTTGCGGAGCCTTCGACCGTGAGAGGAGAGGGTCTTCTCGCTTCCTTAGCGATTGTGGACGGCGGACAGAAATCGTTTTAGTTTAGGAAAATCCAAGGGATTTGGTCGATTTAAGGCTTTAAATCACTGCCACTAGCGATTCATATGAGGCGTCGCTACTCTGTCCCTACAGTGCTCCATTTTCATCAAACTCTGCCGTTTTGTAACGCATGTATGCATCTTTTTCTCCACTGGTCAGTAAATATTTATCCTTTCCAAGCCTTTAATCACATTATTTCAGGGTTTGCTTTGTGGTTTGAGAGTTTTTTCTTGAATTAGGGTTTAGTTTTGATAACCCACGTGATCATATAATGTATAGCCCTCATTGATGGGTTTGTGACCATTAGAACATGTCTTTTCTGATATAGGGAATATGTCAAAAGATAGAAACGGTCATCAAGACGGTGAGAAACGTTGATAGTGAAGGTTTTTTATTCTATTATTAGAGATTTGTATATATAATTATTTATTTGCTTTCTGGCCTCATGTTTGCTAGAGCCTAGATAATCTGGATGATATACCTCTATTAAATGTTATAAATCTTAATTTGAATGGTTTGAGAATGATGATATGGATTAATGATATGGATTATTTATGATTTTTCATATTAAATTGGTATAATACAAATTAAATGGATTGTGGCATGTTATAATGACAAAATGGTTTGTTTAAATGACATATGATATTTTGGAATTGGTAATGCTGCTTTGGGATGAAGTGAATTGGTGTTAGCATGTGAAAATTGAGTTTCACATTGCTGATGTCAGGCCTTTCTCAGTAGGAAAAGAGGAGTCTCGATTGGGACTCACATGACCCCAGGCCTGCACAGCCCTGTGATAGGCAAGGCCAGTGGCACCAACGCCGCAATGATACGCCACCACATGCTGAGGTACAGACATGCTTGTATGAAATGATATGATGCTAGTTTTGATAATATTGAATACATATGCCTAATCTATTATGATGTAATATGAGAAAAATATGGATATGTGATAATTCCATTGGAATGTGTTAATAATGACATTATGTACTATGTGCTATAGCATGACATGAGATAAACGGATATGTATATGATGATACATGGGTTATGATGATATGAATGATAATATGTTACAATATTTATGTTGTCATGCTATATCATGAAAATGTTATCTTAACCATGGAATATGTCTCATGCGATTATAAAGGAAAAAGATTTAAATGTCATTACTCATACTATAACTAACTATAGGATAAATGACATGTCATTAAGGATGATTATGGTACCGTAAGATTTTTTTTCATGCGTTTATTTCCGGACAAAGTGGTTAAAGCTCTGAGAGCACCCTTGACCTATTATGCTAGCAATTATATATTTTTCAATTAAGTTGACTTCAGCTCCGAGAGCGCACTTGACTCAAATACATATTCAGATAGTCATGGTTATGTGGATAGGGTAACTTCAACTCCGAGAACGCCCCTATTTAAAATTCGTATCTAATAGTCTAATATAGATTAATTGGGCAAATTAAAGGAATAAACGGGAAAGAAGTAAATGGATTACTGTCTTTATGAATACATGAATGACTTCACTTACTAGGTACATTATGATAAAAATCCGAATTTTTGTTTGATTTTTTGTCAAACTGATTCTCTATTTCATAGTACGAAATTGGTATGGTTAGAAAGCTCTTTTCACAAGTCTTCCAACGAGTATTTTTTTTGTAATTTTCTAATGAACGACTGAATTACTATGAATATTTGAAATTACTGATCACAGTTAGGAATTAGTTTTTTGAAATTAATTTTCATGACCAATTTCACTCTTGATTGATGATGTTTTATGTTTAAACTTTGTTATAGAGATGTCAAATCAAAAATTTAATAGTCAAAATCAGTACACAAGTACCCATAAACCATAAAAAATTAAAAAAAGAATCACTAGAGTCAACTAAAGATAGTGCGTGCGACGGTTACAAAGAGTAACCGTCCAAGTCGAGACATGTGGCTCAATTGTATTGGGCCACACTATCTGACATGTTGATGTGCACATACATGTGGCAATGAATGTCATGTGTCACTCTCCTATTGGTTCACGTCACTCTCCTATTGATCCACATGACAGCTGATGTGGCATGATAGGTGGCACATGGCGGTGCATGGAAGTCCTTTAGCGATGCGTGGAAGCGCATGTGGCTCGCCTCTGATCGTCGCAAGGAAGTCTGTGCAAGGTCCATTTGGGTTTTAATTTTTTTTAAACATGCTTAGAATTTAATTTTCTATTTAGTGGGCATTTTTTTAGAGCATTTTTTTTATTTTACTCTGGTTTATATATAAAAAAATTAAATGTGTTTTAACATGATTAGTGGTAGCATTTTTTTAACCTTACTCCTAGTATGTTCTAACATTTTTCTTTTATTTTTGATGTTGTATCATGATAATTTCTTTCCGTTACGTATAGTGAGGGATCATATATTTGGTGCTTTAGAGCGACTGACAACAGATGATCATGTTCATGTGATGAATAAAAAATTGTGGAGTTTTGATATATTCTTTCGAAATGAGAATGACTTATCCCACAAACAACAAATATGGATTATTTTTTATTCCCTGGGTGATTCATGGAAAGCCAAAAGAAAGAAGTTCAGAGAAAAAAATAGGCGACTTGGATTACAATAACATTGTGAGATAATTAAAAAGGGAGCAAAAGCATCATATTGTGCATGATAAGAGGCGATCTTGTCAGAAAACGAGTGGATATCCATGACTGAGTAAGAGAAATATGACAATGACAATTAACAAGCCTGTAAGTAGCTTCCCATGGTTGGCAAAAATGAATAAGGATTTGGCACGTAGGGAACTCATTGAGAAAGATCTGATAGATCCTGTAGAATATTATCGAATGCTTAACAGTGGATCTATAGATAGCAATGAAGTTTATCCAATATGGCATATTAATCTTAGATTTAATTAAAAAACTTTGTTCTTTGTCTTTTTTTTTTGTTAGTTTTATTTATTTTTTCAAAACATGTGATGAACATTTACATATTATATTTATTTAGAATGTTTAAACATTGAATATTTATTTTTTCTTTGCGTATAAGTCTCATTATTTCGTTATATGTTTGATATATGGAAATAATATGTTTTGTTATTATATTGAACAAGCAATTTATAATATATTATTGTAGGATTATTAGGTTGGTAGATTAGAAAATCTCACCTAATAATAATAAAAAAAATTGGCGCATATTTTAAATTAAACAATAATAACTATACTATGTTAATAGAAATTGATTGGATCGTATTACAAGATTGTTGTTTCTGCAACATGTGTTAAATTGTTATTGATTAATTTAAAACTTTGCAACATAGAATAACATAGATTGTGAATTGTGCTAATTTAGGTCGTCGTTTTTTATTAGTTGAAATGGCTGCAACAAAAAGTATTGTCACTGATTTGAACCAAGGGAATAAGCTGAATAACAAAAATTATGATGTTTGACATAGAAAAATTTAGTATCTCCTGGAAGAGTAAGACATACTGGAGACAATCACACAATCAATGGCTGAGCTTGAGTGTAGGAGTAATGCTCAGTATAGGCGGAATATGGAAGCATATCAAGCCTATAAACGCAAGGACCGAGTTGCTCACATATTGATGCTAAGCAGCATGAGGAATGACCTGATGCTACATTTTGAAAAATATCGCTCAACCTAAGCAATTTAGGACGTTGTGAAGATCCAATTTAGTGGAACTTCAACTACTAGGCTGCATCAGTTGACTTTAAAATTTGATGCATATAAAAAGAATAATGCTCATACAATGAGACAGCATCGCACTGTTATGTCTAATATGATGAGTGACTTGAAAGCCGCTGGCCATAAGTTGATAGATAAGCAATAAGTCCATGTTGTGATTCGCTCTCTCCTAAGTGTCTGAGAGCATATGCGAGTTAACCTTACCCATACTGACAATATCAAGATATTTAATGGTGTCACACATCATGTCAAGCTAAAGGAGGATCGCCTTCTCACTGATAGATCTGCAGGTGAGACCTATATATGACTGAGTCTAAAGGAAAAGGAATTTCGAGCTCTGGATGAAAGATATAGAAGGGAAAGGGAAACAAGCATGGAAAAGGGGGAAACAAAACCAATCTTAATGGAAAGAAATGCAAGCGTGGGAGATGTGGCGGCAAGAAAGGAAAGAACATAAATTGCTTCAACTATGGGAAACCATGTCACTTTGCTCATGATTACACTGAGCTAAAGGTATTGTATAACCAGATTTATCCTTCTCATTTATATGTTAGTAGTTACTTAATGCTTGCTGAAACTATTCCTTTTAGACTGTAGACTCAGCCGCAATCAACCATATAGCGAGGGACCGAAATGCCTTTGTTGAATTTCGTTGGATTCCAAAAGGGAGTCGACGTATCTATATGGGGAATGATGCTTCTACAGATGTGCTTGGAATTGGCACCTGCAAGCTTGTGATGTAGGAAAGTCGCACTCTTTATCTCCATGACGTGTTTTATGCTCCTAAAGTTCAGCAAAATCTTATTTTTGTACTTGTTTTGTTGGGGTTTGGTTTTAAAGTTATTTTTGAGAATAATTGTGTGAAAGTACTTTTGGATAATATTTATTTTAGTTCTGGATATTTGCTAGATGATTTTATTGTATTGAATACAATACCTATTAATGTTGATGTTTCTATTTTTGTTATAGGTAATTCCAGTAATATTTTAATAAATGATGATGTGAAATGGCATGCTAGATTAGAACATATTGGGCAAGATCGATTGAAACGATTAGCTAAGGTTGGCTTTTTAGGTTCTATCGATAAAATAAATCTGCCTATTTGTAAGCATTATCTTGCTGGAAAAATAATAAGATTACCATTTGGTAAAGCAAAAAGAGCCACTTTTCCTTTAAAAGCTAATTCATTTTGACATTCGTGGCCCAATTAACGTAAGAGTGAGACATGGCGCTCAATATTTCATCACATTTATAGATGATTTCACTCGATATGGTCATGTTTATTTAATCTCTTTTAAGTCTGAAGCATTGGATTGTTCTGTACGTTATAATAGGATGCTTGAGAATGAATTAAATGCAACAATTAAAGCATTAAGGACATATTATGGACATGAATATCTATCTTATTCATTTAAAGATTATTATGATGAAAAGGATATAGCTAGGCAACTTACTATTCCTTCAACTCAGCAACAAAATGGTGTAGCAGAAAGAAGAAATAGAACTCTATTAGATATGGTTAGGTTAATGATAGCGCAAGCAAATATGTCTATTTCCTTTTGGGGAGATGCATTGTTAACTGCGGCCTACATACTTAATCATGTGTCATCGAAATCTGTTACTTCCATCCTATACAAGTTATGGAAAAATGAGAAACCTGACTTAACTAAGATGCACCCATGGGGCTGTACTGCTTATATTCATAACACTTCTCATGAATATGGAAAACTTGGTCCAAGGGGGAAGAAATGTATCTTTATAAGATACTCAGAATTCTCTAAAAGATATATGTTTTTGGGAGAAAATACAGATGGAAAGATAACAGAAATTAAGTCACGAGATGTTTTTTCTTAGAAGAGGACTTTCCTAAAAGAGGTGATATAAATAAGGATTTCCAACTATATGAAATGGAAGATCTCGAAACAAGTGGGAGCACAATATTAGTTGAATCAGCACTAATAAAAAATGATATTGAATATCATGTTCCTCCTGAAGCAAGTGGGAGTGGTACATTGCTTGAATGTATTTCGATGGAGCAATATCATAAGTAATCTCAGCCTCGACATAGTAATCGTGAAAAAATTCTTCGTCATCAATTTGAGATTGAAGAGGAAGCTTTCATGGTTGCTCTAGATGAAGAAGAGCCTAAAATAGTACAACAAGCTCTTTCTAGTCCCAAAGCAAGAGTGGATTAAAGTTATAGAAGATGAAATGGATTCGATGAAATCTAATTGAATCTGGGATTTGGTAGATTTATCGCTAGATCGTAAGACCATTGGGAATAAATGGGTTCTTAAAATTAAACGAAAAGTGGATGGAACAATTAAAAGATACAAAGCTTGATTAGTAGCCAAGGGCTATACACAACAAGAGGGAATTGACTATGAAGACACATTCTCACTTGTTATTAAGTTTGCATCAATTCACCTCATTCTAGTTATTATGATTCATATGGACTTAGAATTATATCAAATGGACGTTAAAATCACTTTTCTCAATGGAGAACTAGATGAGAAGATCTATATGGATTAACATTTAGGCTTTGAGCTTAAGAGACAAGAGCGCAAAGTTTGTAGACTCAAAAGATTAATTTATGGTCTTAAGCAAGCTTCAAGACAATGGAATATCAAATTTTATCAAGCCATCTTGAAGGATGATTTTACAATGATGGAGGGAGATTATCGTATGTATGTCAAACGCTTAAAACAATGGTTTTATAATTCTGTCCTTATAGATTGATGACAAATTAATAGCTGGAAATGATATAAAGTTGATTAATGTTACTAAGAAATGGTTATCATCAAACTTTGAGATGAAAGATATGGATGATGCTAGTTATATGCTTAGTGTTAAGTTCCTTAAGGATCGCTCGAAAAGGCTTCTGGGTTTATCTCAGGAGACATCAAGAAAATGTTAGAGCATTATCACATGCATGATAGCAAGCCCATAGATACAACAATTGAAAGGAATCTAAGTCTTACTCTTGATATGTGTCCCAAAACATTTGATAAAAAAGAACAAATATCCAAAGTACCGTATTCTAGTGCTATTGGAAGTTTAATGTATGTAATGATGCGTACACGTCCAGACATTTGCTATGTCATGGGGCTAGTAAGCAAATTTCAATCTAATCTAGGTCCGAAACACTAGATGGTAGTCAAGAGAATTTTGAGATATCTAAAAGGTACTTCATGCTATATTTTGTGTTATCAAAGGAAGGATTTGTGCTTAATTGTTTTATAGATGCTGATTGGGGAGGAGATTTTGATCAATGCAAATCAACTTTTGGGTATGCTTTCTTACTAAATGATTGTGCCATTTCACGGAGTAGCAAAAAACAATCTTGTATAGCTTGATCAACAATGGAAGTTGAATACGTAACATGTTCCTCGACTATACAAGAAGATGTTTGGTTGAAAAGGTTTTTACAGTATTTAGAAATTGTCAAAATAGCATATGAACTTGTCATAATACATTGTGATAGTATGGATGTATTAACTTATGCTAAGGATCCAAAATATCATGAATAGACTAAACATATCCAAATTAGATATCACTATGTTAGAGACATCACTAAGAAGGAAATGATTCTGAAATACATTCCTACGAATAAAATGGTAGCAAATCCTTTTACAAAACCTATAGCTATGGATGTTTTTATTAGACATGTAAAATTCTTTAGGTTAAGTAGGATGTAAATAGTTTATATATATTAACAGATCACTCATTTTCATAATGAAGTTAAAGGCATATATTTGCACAATTGGTTTACTTAAAAAACATTGAATATGCCATTTAGCACAATTCAATTAAGTATGTCTATAGACAAAGATCGACTCTCTCACATGAGTAATCAACTTAACATTGTTAAGCAAGTAGAGATGAGACCATAATTTGGATAATCAAGATGCAATGGGAGCGATTTTAGTCATGCCATTACAAAGGTGGCCTTGATGAGGATCAAGATGAGATTTTTTTTTTCATATATATAAAAATCATCATGAATAATTTCCCCGCCATTCATATGTCTAAATAGAGGAAGCTGAATGTGAAACTTGTTATTTAACATCATTGAATATGTAGATAAAAGTTTTAAGTTTAGTGTATTCAGAGCAACAAGACTAAGACTCATATGGTGTTAATCAATGAAGAGCACGATATACACTCTTATATTTTCAATGTAGAAAAGGTTACTCCACCATAGCATGCGTTTTATACTACATGTGCTAGATGATCTATCAGGAAGATAAAGAATGAATCCCTACTTCTACGCTATGTGAGTCCTAAAATTCTTGAATATGGATTTCGTTTTATTACCCTTGTGACTTTTGACTATATTATGAAGTGATAGATTAATGTTGGCTATCTTAGGGTGTCATATAGTCATGAAATGATTTGATTTAATGGAACACTTCTAGAAAAGCGAGTTAATTCTGATTCAATTGATATGAGAGCAAAAGAAAGAGTTTTTTTTATACACATTCGTTACTTGTATTTAGCGGTCGGAGTTATTTCACGGAGTTATTTCACTTGATAAAGCTTGAAATAACTTAAAATGCAAGGTAATTGAAAAGGAGATTTGAGTATGGATTTTAGAGGGATTGAATGATACTCAATTATATGTATTAAGAAAGATACTTAAGGTAAAATAAGCATAATATAATGAATAAATATATTATTAGGTTATTGTCTCCTATATGGCTTATGTTTAGGTTTATATATTGGAACTCCAACTATTTATTTGTTTTGGATCGCACGGTATATTCACCCGTATGAATGATTTTCTTTGAGAGTGAGATATTTGAATTTATTTTTGATGAGCCAAGCCCATTATAGGCAAGTGGAAGATGTTGGGCTATGGGTTTAGATTGCCCATGTGGGCTTAACCTAGCCCAAGGCCAATTAAAATTGTTATAAAAAGGAAAGTTAATTGGTCAAGAATCAATTTTAGTTTTTATGAACATAAAAACTGCTCCAAAAAATAAGTTTAAGGTTTTTTCTCTACAGATTTCATTCTTTATCAAATTATCAAGAGTTTCAAGATGTTCGTGATGTGGAATTTATTCGAATTTTAGTAACCGGACGACCCGTTGCATTGAAAGCACGAGATTTTTGCTGCGAAAAGTAAGTTTTCGTTCCCATTGTTAATTTACAAGTGCTTATTTAAATACGTGCAAGGAGAAATTATTATTTATTATATTTAATTTGACATAATATAATAGTATATTTGAAGTTTAAAAAATATATAATTTGTCATATGTGATTTGATATTATATATTAATATTCCCAAAAGTTTGAAAATTATATTGTTTACTCCCTAAAAGTTTGATATATTACACTAATAATCTCTTGCAAATTTGATTTATAATACTAGTACTTCTGAAATTTGATACTTTGTACTATTATGCCCTTGAGCAAAAGAAAATATTTTTTTTACAAATGGTAAATGCCCTAAAATTTAATAGAAAGAATATATAGTTTAATAAAAATAAAATAGAGTTGACAAATTGTATATTTTTTAAATTTTATAGAGGTATTAGTGTATTATATTAAATCACATAAGATAAATAATAATTTTAGACAAAAATTAGCGGTTGAAAATTTGAAATTCAGACTTCGGCCTTTAAAATTTATACCAAAAGCTGAAAGATGGCTTTTAGATTCTTAACACATAAAATAATTTTTATTTTATTTTATTTGTACATATATCAATTTACAATAATTTTTATTGATTAAAAAGTTACATTTTTTTATTATATTTTTATGTTAAATTAATAATAATGTTTTTACATTTTATATGACATGTACATTATAAACAAATAAAAATTTAGCATATGCATCACATTAATAATATAATAAAATGATATTTATAATTTAAAATTAATGAATTTTTTATTATTGAATTTCTAACATTTAAAATCAATTATGAATGATTGATCGCTATTGCTAACTGTTGATAGCTGATTCAACCATTGTTGACCAGTAATAGCTGACCGTCATCACCAAATCAAATATACCCTAATAGTCCGTTTGACACATAGCATTGTTTAATTAAGCCATATACTTAGTCTCTAATCCTATATTTGATTTAAAACATTAGGTATGACTTAGTAGTCATGAGGACTTACTAAACTCATAAGACAAGAATTAACTAATACACATCTCTCCCGTCTCTTTATTAATTTCCTTTTTCTTTATTAATTTCCTTTTAATAAGATTAGTGATCCCTACAATTATAAAAGTAAAAAACCTAAATTGGTCTTACTATTTTATCTTACTTTCAAAATAGTCTTAGTTTTGAATTTTATTTTTTAAATACCTATATAGGATAAAGGATATTTAAATAATTTATTTATTTCATCAATTTATCGTATAACTTAATTTAGCATACCAAATATGGTGTTACAAATTTAGATTAGTTAATATAAGATTAAAATATTTTTATCTAATAAAGGCTAACTTAACTAATCATATGGCTTAATGAAATTCAGCGTTAATGACACTAATTCTATGTATTAAGCAATCTATAAACCAAATGGACTGTAAATATTTAATTTCTCTCGCATTTTAAAAAGTTTTAAGTCGATCTATATATTGGTAATTAGAATTATTTAAGAAATAAGTCTATAAAATATTATTTAACATATATATATATATATATATATATATATATATATATATATATATATATATATATATATATATATATATATATATATGCTGGAGGCTTGT
>CATIWF010241755.1:0-19583 GCA_949630135.1 Balakata baccata | reverse complement strand
TATTCATTTATACTATGAATTGATTAGATCTTAAATTAATTAATAAAGTCTATGATATAAATATAGCATAAAGGAAATCATGATGAGATCATGATATTGAGATTCCTATCATGTGTAATTATGGTTATATCTAAATTGTCCCTACTCATAGGATTAACAAGACTAGACATTGTTAATCTGGATAGATTATCACATGTTATACTCCTTGATTGAATCAAGCAGTAGATCTCATAATCTGTAGACATGAGTTATCTAGAGTTAACATATGGATGCTTGCTAGTGTAGTCAAGTACACTGGATGACCTGCTATGAGACCATTGTATGGATCGTTTATTAAAATATCAATGATAGTCTCATTATAGCAATAGTGTGAGTACCCTTAGACTTGAGGTACTCAAGGATATGTTGGATATTGATTATGTGCTTTGACTCTATTCCTTGTTGCCTCACAAAGTTCACTCATAGGGCGGTAATTGGGTAGCCAATAGAGGATTCACCACTCCTGATACGGCCTCTTTTCGGGATCATTACTTAGAAATCTCTGGCCGGAGTGGAAATATCATGAAAATGGTCTTCAGTGACATGTCTATTTGAATAATGAGTCCTAGTGATAGGATCTAACATTACTTGGGCTAGGTATGATGTAATCAGTCTAGCGGGAGTTGATACATAGTCCATGCTTTGAATTGAGTGGGGTATAGAATGGTGAAATGACGAATTGCATTTACAATTGTCTGGAAATGTTCGAAATTAAGCCATTACTTTCTGATAATTGGGGGTCATGATGTGTTGCTAGTTACTGTTCATGATCAGCTTGAAATTAAAATTTAATTTGAGCAGCCAATATAACCGGGAACCTAATGTGTCATATGCACTAAAGGTGTGAAGGAGAAGTAAAATGGGCTTTTGGATCAGATCCAAAACAACAAGAGAAAAACCAAGTCCAACCACTTTTTTGACGGTGAAAGTAGTTCCCAGGCAGGACGAAGGTACCAATCAGGAAAATGAGTGTCCCGATCGGAAAAAGCTACTAAATTGAAACTATACAAAGTCCTTACCGGGAAAGTGGTTTACCAACTAGGATCCGCCCAACATGGGCTCTATCTCGTTTGGAAAATATGTTTCCTGATCAAGACGTGTGACACATGAGGAATTTTAATCTGATTAGGATTCTATTATCAAGGGTTTCAAATATGACATGCGACACATTAAGAATTAAAGGGTTAATTATTCTCTTCTTCTTTCTCGATGATTAATTCTATTGCTAGTGCATTAGATTAATCCAGGTCATTCCCTCAAAAAGTTTTCTCCCTTTTTTCTTCACGTGGATACCATCAAAGGTGATCCTAGAGGATTATTGTTTGCTATAGCCCAGTAAGAAGAGAAGAGTCATCTTGTCATTGTCATGAACAATTTTGATTGAAAAATTAATATGATTTATTGAAAACAACATTTTGTATTCCTTTTAATTAAAATATGATTTTCATAAAGAGGATTTCAATTTTAATCTTTCTGTTCATACATATTATGTTCTAATGAGATTAGAGAAGGTGTTGGATGGATTGAATTAGATACAAAAGAGTTTGTATGGTTAATTTGCATTTTATGCTTGTTTGCCAATATTAGAGTTCTTAAAGAAATTTTAATATTTGATTTGTATCTTCCGTGTTTCTGGCCCTATAAAATCAATTATGAGATAATTAGTATATGTCAAAACTTATTGAGAATGTGTTTTGGGCATTGGATAGAAACAAACCCAAGATTAAAATCGTTTTAATTTCTACAGACATGAAATTCCCGACAGGACTCACTTCTAGAAACAATTGTTAATTTTTTATTTTGTTTCTGGTGATTTCTTTGGATGAATATATGATATTCTTGATGTCTATAGATGCTGATTGTATGCCTAAAATTATTTTGGTTCAGTTATAGTCTCATTTAATTCTAGATATAGATATGATTCAGTTTGAGTTTTTTGTGGTTGGTATGCTAGTCTGAGATTGTACTTCGGGTTGGCCTGAACTGATCTATAAATGCCCGAATAGATGATTATTATTTCTGAAACTTTGAGAATTAATTTTGAATTAAATGGACTGAACTAATTTAATTTTAGTATAACTAATTAATGACATATGATTAATAATTAAATTATTTTATTATTTCAACATCATGAAATATGGAATCAGTTGTGAATTAATTTATGAATAATTGAGATTTAATTTCTAAATATGATTAAGAAATTAAATTCAATTTGGAAATCACTTACTATTTAAGAAGTAACATAAATGACAAATTTGTATATAAAACCGAAGATCCAGATATATTTTTTTCTTATTATCTTTATTTTATGCATTAAAGAATGCATGTTGAGGGTGAAAGGCAATACATGATGGTTGATTATGGACTTGGCCAATGTGATTGAACATGCATGATTATTTTATTTTATGATAAATGGGGTTTGCATGTCTTTACCTTTCTTTTTTTTCTCATGTATTTCTCTTCTCATCTCATTCCCCTCAAATGTAAATTAAAGTATTCTATTTTGAATTATGTAATTATATTACATATGATTAAGATAGAATGGAGATGCAAAAGGAGCAATAAGCAAGGAGATGATGCCATAAAATAAGAAGACTTAGAAATATGAATTTGATTTATATCTGGGTTGTAATTAATGCATCTACCTAGGATAGACCTAGTTAATCCCTCCATGACTCAAGGGATTTTCTGTTAGATTATCTATAATCATTCGATATAGTTAAAATAACTATCAAATATATATCTATATGATGAATTGATGTATGTTATGCATGCTATGACATGATGAGACTTAATTTATAAAATCCCTCAATAAATAATAATTGAGACTAATGTCTTCCATTAATGTGGGAAGAACCAGAGTTTTTCTAGATGTTGGATTGTTAAGCTGACTCAAGTCTGCTCTATAAGAATATGTTTAAACTATTGAAATATGATTTCATGATTAAATGGATTGGTCTTAACTGATTTCATTGTTTTGTTGAGCTGAATCAAGGTCAATGTAAATTGGAGGCGATATTGGGTAAGCATATATGAGATATACATATATTAAGAGTTGATAGACCAATGTTTTGTATACACATCAATTAATTGATAGCACAATTCGGTGATTGCATATAAAATGCAATTGGTATGGATAGGATACCTACCAATTTGACCTAAGAAGACTTGTTGAGCTGACTTAAGGTTTTTTTAAGTTGGAATTGGATATCGACCCACTAGAAGAACTTCAAACGGGTTCTCTCAATTTCATAGTGGGGGCTATGAATTCGCAATAAAATAGTGATAGTCATAATACGTATTATTAAAGACCTAATAATCATGCATTTTATGTATATATCTAACATGCTCTCTTTTACATTTAGGTTGATAGAATCATCACACCATGTCATCAAATATTAATTTGCGATCAATCTTAGATGAAAACAAATTGACAGGGCCAAACTTCTTAGACTGGCTTAGAAACTTGAGAATAGTTCTTCAGGGTAAAAAGATAGATTATGTCCTCGATGAGCCGCTTTCTAACCCCCTTACTGCTAATGCTTTTGAAGAGGTTCAGAAGGCATACAAGAAACATCTATATGATAATGAGTTGGCAGACTGTGTTATGCTTGCCTCTATGTCATCAAAGCTTAAAAAATAGCACAAGGCTATGGATGCCAATGCCATAGTCTATCATCTTAGGGAGTTTTTTGATGAGCAAGCTAGATCTGAAAGGTTCAAGATCTCCAAGTAGCTCTTCCGCTCTAAAATGGTTGAGGGGACATCTCCAGTGCAACATGCACTATAGATGAATGGGTATATTGAGAGGCTGGGGCAGTTGGGTTTTGTTATGGACTATGATTTAAGTATAGACTTAATTCTAACTAGCTTACTTGATAGTTATACACATTTTATGCTTAACTATAGGAAAAATAAGATTACGTCTACTATACTAGAGCTTGTTAATATGCTCAAGACAGCTGAACCTTCTATTAAAAAGGAGGGTAAGGCTGTGTTGCTGATGAAATCTTCTAGTTTAAAGAAAAAGAACAGTAAGAAGAGGAAGTCCACAAAAGCTAAAAGAGGTGTGGCCAAGAAGAAGGCCAAAAAGACTGCCTCAAAAGGGACTTACTTCCATTGTGGTAAAGATGACTATTGGAAGAGGAACTGTAAGGCCTATTTGGGGTCCTTGAAGAAGAAGACATCTTCACAATGTTTGTAGCAATAACATTTGGGCATTATATACTGATTGTAGCTTACAAATATGTACTGATATGCAGGACCTAAGGAACAGTAGAAAGCTTAAGAAGGGAGAGTTAGACCTATGTGTTGGCAATGGAGCAAGAGTTGTTGCCTTAGCTATAGGAACGTATGTATTGGCCCTTTCAAGTAATAGAATTAGATAATTGCTTTTATATTCCAGCGTTGACTAAGAATATAATTTCTATTTCTAGTTTGAATAGAAGTGGATTTAATTTAATAATTAATACCAATGATTGCTCAATAATGTTAAATAATATTCTTTATTGTGCTGAAAAATTGTGCAATGGAATTTATATTCTTTACATGTCTAGTTCTATTTATAATATCGATGAAAATAATAAAATAATAAAAATGAATAAACCTAAACCATCATACTTATGGCATTATCGCCTTGGCCATATAGATGAGAGGCGCATAACTAAATTATATAAAGATGGTAGTTTGGGGTCATTTGATATGAATCATATGACATTTGCGAATCTTGTTTGTTAAGCAAGATGACAAAATCACCTTTTAGTGGAAATGGTGAACGTGCCACTGGGCTATTGCACCTAATACATTTAGATATATGTGGCCAAATGTCTATACACGCCAGAGGTGGTTATCCCTACTTCATTATCTTTATTGATGATTATTCACGATTTGAGTTTATGTATCTTATGGGATACAAGTTTAATGCATTTGAAAAGTTCAAAGAATTTAGACATGAAGTAGAGAAAAAAACTTAGCAAAAGTATTAAAACACTTAGATCTAATCAAGGTGGTGAAAACTTGGGCTAAGAATTTTAGGTTTATCTTAAGGATAATGGGATTTTATCCCAATGGACTCCACCCTTTATGCCACAACACAATGGTATGACTGAAAGGAGAAACCGAACCTTGTTAGATATGGTAAAATCAATGATGAGCTTAGCAGAACTCCTTAAGTCTTTTTGGGTCTATGCACTAATAACTGCCATTTATATATTAAATAGAGTTCCTTCTATTAACCTTAGAGTGATTGCTCTCTATTTTGATCTTGACGATCAAATTAAATGTCACTAACTTCTTCATTTAGTGTTATTTTGATAGTGTTCAAAGTTTTAATACATTTGGTTATGAGTTTTTCATTGAACAAGTTGAGATGTAAAACTCCCGATCAGGATGTGATTACAGACCAGAAAAATATTGCCTTATGATCTTCCAAAGTTCTAGAAGCCGAAGTAGACCGGGACATACCATTTCCAGACCGGGATATTTTATAGTCCGATCAAAAAATTTAAAAGGATATGACCGTTAAAGAAAAGACTTCACCAAAGTGTGCCACATCATCTGGAAGTCAAAGTGACCAAGTCAAACTGACTTATGTCCAGAATGGGAAAGTTTATCTCGACTGGGAATCATTTGAAGCCAAAAGACCTAGGACCTAAGTATGGCATCATCAGGCAAGTCCCGACCAGGACATAAGAAGTCGCAACCAGGAAAATCATATAAGAACTAGCCGTTAGAATGTTCAGCTAACCAAAAGATGCCACGTGTCAAAATAGGTCATTTCCTGACCAGGAAACCTATGTTCCCGATAGAGAATCCCTCTCTACAAACAACATTTAATGCACTTATAAAAAAATATTAGAAAGAGTTATGACACCAATTTTGTAATGGTTAATAGGTGGATAATCAGTATAAATACCCTACCAAAAGGCCATTTAATATATTCAACTACTTACTCAGTGCCAAAACTCTTGCAATTTATTCTTTCAATTTTTTTTCAATTAATTGTTTTGTAAAGGTTTAAGTGTTAGTCTTAAAACACTTGGGTTATCTTGTAATTGGGTAGTGTGAGCTAAATTACAAGGAATTAGTTGTTGTGTAATCCATAAAAACATAAGGGAAATTTGGATTGAGTGTTAGCCTTGGTAAAACACCTAGTTGGGAGTGAGCTAGCTAAAACTCCATTTGTAATCTAATAGGTTAGATTAGTAAATACCCAATTGCGATTGGGAAAAGGAGTAGGGTTAGTTAACACTCACACCTCTATAAAATTCATGTCTCCATCTCTTTTATCTTTTAGCTTTTTTTATGTATATGCAATAATTTTTATTTTCCTACTAATTCATCCCCTCCTTTCTTGGTGATTGTTTGGGTAATAATTAATATCCGAGCAAGGTCTAGAAATCGAGTTTCATCAGCTCTAGCAAAGATCTACAATGGCCCAAGAAGGATTCTAAAGATTCAAATCTTACTTTGATGGGTCAAACTATGGCCATTAGAAGTTTAGAATGGAGGCATACTTGGATAGTGAAGGAATTGATGTATGGGACAACGTTCACAAGGAATGGACACCACCAACAAAGAAGAATGTTAAAGGAGAAGATAAACCTCTTCCATGAGATGAGTGGATTAAACCACACAAAAGAGCAAATGGCAAGAACAAGAAGGCTATGACCATCCTAGCAAGCTCTCTCTCTCTTGAAGAGTGTGGAAAAGTTCAACATTGTCCAACCACCTATAATATGTAGAGGACTTTAGAGAATTACCATGAAGGAATAAAGCAAGTTCATTCAAGGAAGGTTCAACTCCTGATGAACAAATATAAACTCTTCATGATGAAGCCTGATGAGACCATCAACGACATGACAAACCGCCTACTCTCCATCATCAATAACATGAAGAAATATGGAAGACATATAAGTCTTGAAGATGTAAATAACAAGATCTTGAGAAGTCTTCCAATAAAGGACTATGGTTCAAGAGTGGCGGGCATAGAAGAAGCCAATGAGGATTTGAGTGCCATTCCCACCGACGTGCTCATTAGCAAGCTTTTAACACATGAGATGGCTCTTGTGAGGGAAAAGGAGCTTGAAAGAGAAAAGAACTACCTCCTCAAAGGTTCAAGGCTTGGACCTCATTAGTAATGATGGAGCAAGTGAAGAAGAGGATGAGAAGATAGCCTTGCTATCTAGAAGAGTAAAGAGAATGATAGTCAATAAGTATGGAACTATCAAAAACTTTAAGCAAATAGTCTCAAAGTTCAAAGGCTCCTCATCCAACTTCAATAAGAACAAGGAGAAGATGAAGTGCTATGAATATGGGAAGAAAGGCTATATCAAATCTGAATGTCCAAGGCTTAAGAAGTACAAGGGCAAGTCTTATAAGGATGGAAGAGATAAAGGCCATAAAGCTACATGGGATGATCCTATATTAAGTGATGATAAGAGAAGCTAAGAAGATGTAGCCAACTTGTGTTTCATGGCTTTGGAAGATAACACCAAGGAGGTATCTTCTACTTTTTGCTCTTTTACATTAAATGCTTATGATGATAATGATGATCTTATTGAGGTAATGAGTCTAGAATTAGAGAGATATAAAAAGAAAGTTGATTTCCACAAGAAAAATAGCTCCAAACTTAATGATGATTTATCCAACTTTCAAAAGGTTGTGGAAGGGCTAAAAACTTTTAATGATTCTCTTAAGAAGTCATTAGATGAATTTTCATCTAGACTCTCAACCAATTATTTACTTAAAGAAAACAATATTTTGAAAAATAAGGTTAAGTAATTGAGACTCTCTATTTCTAAATTTCACAAAGGGAAGGAAAGTTTGGATACTTTTATTGTGTTTCAAAGACCTTCCTTAGTGAGACATGACTTAGGCTTCAATGGAGCATCATCTTCATCCACTCCTAGAACTACTTTTGTAAAAGCTTCCACACCACAAACCTCCTCAATTGAGGTAGGTGCCTCTAAGGCTAAAAACAAATCACACACTAAAGTCCCTACTTAAAGGAGAAGTAGAAAAGGCTCACTTGGCTTAAGAGGGAAACCTCAAAAGGCTAACCATGCCTTCTTATACAAGAGGCATGCACCTAGGAAAGCACCCATTAAACATGATTGTGTTTGTTGTTGTACTTTCTTTTATGTTTCAAACAAGAAGGTTATAAGGCCAAAACCCCAAGTGAAGTGGCAAGAGTCTTTCAAAATTAAGCAATGCCACTATTGCATAGAGTTTGCACATATTAACATTCATTGTTTGATAAGGAAATTCCATTAGGATCTCTCAAGAACTAACCCCCAAAGACCTAAGTTTGTTTAGGTACCTAAAAGCCAAACATGATTTTCTGTTATATAGGTGTGCCTTAAATCCCCAAGCAACAAAAATGTATGGCTCTTGGATAGTGGATGCTTAAGGCATATGACCGGAAACAAAAATCTCTTCACAAGTCTTAAATGTGTTGATGGAGTTAAGGTTACCTTTGGAAACAATGCTAAGGGTAAGGCAATTGGCATTGGTTCCATACGACTTAATGGTATTTCAATCATAGATTATGTAATGTTTGTTGATGGTTTGAAGCACAATCTTTTAAGTGTGAGTTAATTATGTGATAAGGGAAACAAAGTCTAGTGATCTCTTTAAATGGTCAAGAGATATTCAAAGGAGAAAGAGATGGCAATACTTATATAATTGACTTATATAAGTTAATTAATGTTTCCTTTAGTTGTCTTATATCTATTAGTGAAAAATCTTAGCTATGGCATAGAAGACTTGGGCATGTAAGTATAGAATTAATTCAAGGCCTTAGCAATGAAGAACAAGTAAATGAGCTCCCAAAGGTCAAATATTTGAAAGATAAGATTTGTGAGCCATGTCAAAGAGGAAAGCAACACAAATCATCATCCAAACACAAAATTATTGTAAGTACCTATAGACCTTTACAACTATTGCATCTTGACTTGTTTGGACCTAGTAGAGTTGCTAGGTTGGGTGGAAAACATTATGCATTTGTTATTGTTGATGATTACTCTAGATTTACTAGGGTAATTTTATTAACTCATAAAAGTGATACTTTTGAAAACTTCAAGCACTTTGCCAAAAGAGTCCAAACTGAGAAGGGATATTGTATCTCTAAGATTAGAAGTGATAATAACAGAGTTTGAAACTGATATTTTTGAAAACTATTGTTTAGAAAATGCTATTTCTCATGATTTTTCCATACCAAGAACGTAGTTGAAAGAAAAAATTGAACATTGGTAGAAATGGCTAAAAGAATGCTTAATGAGTATGGTCTACCAACCTACTTTTGGGTATAAGTCACTAATACTATATGTTATATATTGCAAACTGTGTTTTTAAAAGATCTATTTTAAATAAAACCTTTTATGAGCTTTGGAATGGAAGGAAACCAAATATTTCATATCTTAGAGTATTTGGTTGCAAATGCTTCATATTAAATACCAAAGACAACCTTAGAAAATTTGCCTCAAAATTGGATGCGGGCATATTTCTTGGGTACTCCACCTCTAGCAAAGCTTATAGAGTCTTCAATAAAAGAAAATTGATTATAGAAGAATCTATGCATGTTAATTTTAATGAATCTTATAGACTTGATCTTGGGAAAGTTATTCCGTTGGATGATGTTGTAGGTCTTATGGAAAATCCCAATCTTGATCAAGTGGAACAAGAGAAATCAATAAAGAAGGATGATCTTGATTAGGAACATGAGGAACAACTTTAAGAGGAAGAGCAATCCCAAGCTCAAGAGTAAGATACCAATGAACTACGAAGGGAGTGGAGGTTTACAAGAAACCACCCAAAGGAGCAAATCATTGGTCATCCTACAAAAGGTGTAAGTACTCATTCCAAATTTCTTGACACTAATCTTGCTTGTGTATCTCAAATTGAACCAAAGTCAATTAATGAAGCTTTGGATGATGAGAGTTGGGTGATGCTATGCAAGATGAACTCAATCAATTTGAAAGGAATAAGGTTTGGATCTTGGTTCTAAGACCTAAGGACTACCCAATTATTGGTAGTAAGTGGGTCTATAGGAACAAACTAGATTAGAATGGTAACATTACAAGGAACAAGGCTAGATTGGTTGCTAAAGGGTATAACCAAGAGGAAGACATTGATTATGATGAAACCTTTGCCTCCGTAGCAAGACTAAAAGCAATTCATATTTTATTAGCATATGCATGCCACATGAATTTCAAGCTTTTTCAAATGGATGTAATAGTGCTTTTTTAAATGGTTTTATATCGGAGGAGGTCTATGTTGAGCAACCTTCCGGTTTTGAAGATCATGCTTTTCCAAACCATGTTTATAAACTCACTAAGGCTTTTTATGGATTAAAGTAAGCTCCTAGAGCTTGGTATGAAAGACTTAGTGCATTTCTTATAGATAATGGATTTTCAAAAGAGCATGTTGATACAACTCTTTTTATTAAAAAAACATAAGCATAACATTCTCATTGTTCAAATTTATATTGATAACATTATTTTTGGGTCCACTAATAAAAATCTTTGCCAAGAATTTGCTAAGTGTATGACTAGGGAATTTGAAATGAGCATAATGGGTGAGCTCAAATTCTTCCTTGGACTCCAAATTAAGCAAAGCAAAGATGACATCTTTATCAATCAATCCAAGTAAACTAAGGAATTGATAAAAAAGTTTGGGATTGATGAATGCAAGAATGCTAAGTCTCCAATGGGTACATCAACAAAATTAGACAAAGATGAAAAGGGTAAAGCTATTGATGAAAAGCTTTATAGAGTTATGATATGCTCACTTCTTTATTTAACCGCCTCTAGACCTGACATTTTGTATAATGTATGCTTATGTGATAGATTTCAATCATGTCCTAAAGAATCGCATTTGAATGCGATAAAAAGAATTTTGAAATATTTTCATGGCACCATCAATTTAGGCCTATGGTATCCTAGGAATACTTCATTTCATATCAATGGTTTTTCGGAGACTGACTATGCCTGTATTCTTTTGGATAGAAAAAGCACATCCGGAACTTATCACTTTATTGGTGAATGCTTAGTTTCTTGGCATAGCAAGAAACAAGTTTCGGTTGCCTTATCCACCGCTGAAATGGAATATATGGTGGCGGGTTGTTGTTACACTTAAGTTCTTGGATGAAACAATAACTCAAGAATTATGGCCAAGTGATTGATCATATTCCTATCAAATATGATAACACTAGTGAAATAAATCTCTCAACGAATCTCATTCAACATTCTAGGAGTAAACATATTGATATAAGATATCATTTTTTAACAGATCATGTCCAAAATAGGGATGTGGTATTAGATTTTATTGACACTAACAATCAATTGGTGGATATTTTTACTAAGTCCCTAAATGATGAAATGTTTTGCTTTATAAAAAGAGAGCTCGGTATGCTTGATGGAAGCACATTATTTTGAAAATCTTTAAATCATGCTTTTTCACATATAAACATATTTATGTGAATTATATGCTCCTTAATTGATTAATGTGGATGTTATGCTTCTTGTTTGAATTTATGAACTTTTGCATACATAGGTTGATATTTTAAGTTTATTAAAGTTCAATTTAATAGGCTAAATGACTCAAATTATCTAAAATCATTCATGATCATAATTTATGATATGACACGCTAGGGTACTTTAGTCATATTTCCTTTCTTTCCTTTAAATCTTCTAAGTACCTGTAACTCCCGTTCGGGAAAGACATTTCCCTCTCGGGAACAATGTCCCGCTCATGACACCTTCCCTTCTGCTTTTGACTTCTTGGTCTTCGATTTGACTGTTGCAATTCCTCATATCCCACTTGGAACACCCCTTTTCCTGGTTGGGATATTTAAAAATAATTCAACCGTTACACCTCTTTAAACATGTACGCTCGGGAAGGCACATGTCTCCCTCAGGACTGTGCTCAAGAATTCAAATTTTTATGACCATTTTTAGTCCCACTCGGGACTGGCTTAATGGCAGCCTTTTGTAATTGCCATCAATCAAATCCCATCTACCATAACTCCCATTAAAACTCCTCAAACGGTAACATGCATCTTTAAACTCTATAAATACCCCACTATTCTCATTCTTTTCCTCACTTTTTTATCCAAACTCTCTCTCTCTCTCTCAAAATTTCTTTTTATAAACCCAAATTTATCAAAGTCTCTCTACTCATCCTCTCCAATGGTACCCAAAACTGGCAACTCAAAATCAAGAGCCTCTAAAGGCAAAGAAGTGGCCTTTTCTTCCTCCAACTTCTCTTATTTCAATGATATCTTTAACACTTTCTCAAAGGAGGAAAAGATGCGGTATGCCAATATCATCGCTAAGAAATTCATATCCAACCGCACCGTTAATTTTGACGATCTTGAAAAATTGGGTGTCAAAGATGAAGTCATTGGCACTCTTGAAGAAATGGGGTGGACAAATTTCGTGATGCCATTTAAGATGTACATGATGAACTCACCATTGAATTCCTTTCCACTCTTCAAGTGATTAAAGACCATAAACACCCTCTCAGCTATTATGGCCTCCAATTTTTTCTCTTTAGCCAACTATAAGAGATGACAAAGCATCAATTTGCAGATGCTTTTGGCTTTAAAAAGGTAAGCCTTATCAATACTCAAGCCATGCATCTCTCTCCCCTTGATGTGAGGAGAAGCATCTCCCTTGAAACCCGCCTTAACAAATGATCAAATGCTAAACACATCAAGACCCTTTCTCACTTCATCCTTCATTATATCATCACTTTCCATATCAATGCAAGAAGTGAAAGTAATGAGAAAGTCACTTATGAAACCTTCTCTACCTTTATGCCATGATTCATCTTCGGCCTACTAAAATGACCCATCTTTTTATTGACAAATTCCTTTCCATGGCAACCACTACTAAAGGAACCATCTCTCTTCATGCACAAATCACCTACCTTGCAAAGTACCTTCATCTCATGATGGATGAAAATTGTGCTCTTTTCACTTCCTCTCGCTCTCAATATTAGAGCTTCTTGGATATCCAATATCTCTTATATTGTAAGGCAATTGCAAGGCCCCTTTGGAGAACATGGAGTCTAAAAGACAACCCAAGAGGCCACAAGAAAACGTGCAAGGCTCTCCATGGGAAAAGAAGGATCCAGTACTCAAGACATGCCTCCACCACCTCCTCAAGCCCAACCTATCACCTTGCAAAGTCTTTATGACTTTCAAATGCAATCCTTCAATACCATGAGGGACATGATGCAACATCTCCACCTGGATATTCAAAGCATGCAAGGGTAACTTAATCTTAGTGTATGCATTCATAGCTTTGAACAAGCCCCACCATTTGAGAGGGAGCAAGGCATTCAAGAGGAGGAAGAGAGTGGTGAAGAGGAAGAAAAGGCAAGTGATGAAGAAGGAGATGCATAACTTAGTCTATTTTCTTTAATTCTCTTTTACTTTTTTTAGGCTAAGTACTTAGATGTGTGATTATATCATGTTTAGATCACATATTCTCTTTTAATGTAACATATTTCTAGTTTTAATAATTTGTTTTCTTATTGTTTATTTCTTACTCTCCTTGCTGATTGCTTATTTTGCTTTATATGCATCTATCTTTTTGATATTGACAAAGGGGGAGAAGAAAGAACACTAAACCTATGCAAAAATTAACTTTTTTTAAAATTGATAACTTAGTCAATTATGTTGACTTTAATAATCTTATTTGACTTAAGTTATTTAATACGTTTTCTGCCTTCAAATGATATAAAACTTTGCATGCTTATTGTTCAATACTTCAATTTGATATATGAACTATCAATTTATTATTTTTACTTAGTTTGATTGTCAAAATAAAAAAGGGGAGATTGTTAACCTTAGAGTGATTGTTCTCCATTTTGATCTTGACAATCAAATTAAATGTCACTAACTTCTTCATTTAGTGTTGTTTTGATAGTGTTCAAAGTTTCAGCACACTTGGTTATGAGTTTCTTATTGAACAAGTCAAGTATTTCCTAGAGATGTCCTGGTCGGGATACTTATATCCCGAGAAATCCATGTCCAGACCGGGAAATATTGCCTTTTGATCTTTTAAAGTTCTAAAAGCTAAAGCAGACTAGGGCAAGCCATGTCTCGATCGGGATAGACCATTTCCATACCGAAATATGTTATAGCTAGATCGGGAAATTCGAAAGGACAATACCGTTAAAGAAGAGACTCTACTAAAGTGTGCCATATCATATGGAAGTCAAAGTGACCAAGTCAAACTAACTTATGTCCCGACTGGGAAAGTTTGTCCTAATCGGGAATCATTCGAAGCTAGAAGACCCAAGACCTAAGTATGGCATCATCGGGTAAGTCCCGACTGGGAAAATCATATAGGAACTAGCCGTTGGATAGTTCAGCCAACCAAAAGATGCTACATGTCAAAATAGGTCATTTTCCGATCGGGAACCCCTATCTGTAGACATCATTTAATGCACTTGTAAGAAAACGTTAGAAATAGCTATAACACCAATTTATAACGATTAATTGATGGGTAATCAGTATAAATACCCTACCAAAAGGCTATTTAATATATTCAACTACTTACTAAGTGCCAAAACTCTTCCAATTTATTCTCTCAATCTTTCTTCAATTAATTGTTTTGTAAGGGTTCAAGTGTTAGTCTTAAAACACTTGGGTTATCTTGTAATTGGGTAGTGTGAGCCAAATTATAAGGAAATGGTGATTATGTGAGCCATAAAAATATAAAGGGAAATTTGGGTTGAGTGTTAGCCTTGGTAAAACACCTAGTTGGGAGTGAGCTAGCTAAAACACTATTTGTAATTTAAGTGGTTAGATTAGTGAATACCAATTGTAATTGGAGAGAGGAGTAGCGTTAGTTAACACCTAAAACTCTATAAAATTCGTGTCTCCATCTCTTCTATCTTTTAGCTTCTTTGTATGTGTGCAAGAATTTTTATTTTCCCACTAATTCATCCCCCCCCTTCTCAATGATTGTTTAGGCAACACCTTCTAGGACCGTTGATATTACTTCATATGAGATATGGAAAGGCATGAAGCATATACTTTCTCATATGAAAGTATGAGGTTGTCCAGCTTATGTGAAGTGGACAATATTGGACAAGCTAGAAATTAAATTTGACTGATGTTTGTTTGTAGGATATCCTAAAGAAATGATTGGATATCAATTCTACAATCCTTTGGAATAAAAGGTGTTTGTTTCAAAACATGCTACCTTTTTGGAGAAAGAATTTCTTTTTAAAGAAGATAGTGGGAGCAAGATTGAACTTGAAGAAGTTCAAAATGCTTTAACATACGCAGATCAACTGCTTGAACTCGAGCCTGTTGTTCATGGAGAAAAAATAACAGCTATACCTTCTGATGCATAAGATCTTCGTAGATCTAGTAGGATACGTTTTGCTCCTGAGAGATATGGATTATAGCAAGATATCGAAATGATACCTTGCTCAGTGAGGATTATGAGCCTACTAACTATGAAGAAATTCTAAAGAGTTTAGAATTTGATAAATGGCTAAAGGCTATGCAATCAGAAATGAATTCCATGTATGAAAACTAGGTATGGACCTTGGTTGACCCATCCGAAGGGATAAAACCTATAGGATGCAAATGGGTCTTCAAGAAGAAGATCGACATGGAGGGTAATGTGGTTACCCATAAAGCTAGACTAGTAGCTAAGGGTTATCGTCAAAGACAAGAAATTAACTATGATGAGACCTTTAGTCCAGTAGCTATGCTCAAATCCATAAGGATACTCCTAGCCATTGCCACTTATTATGACTCTTAGAAATGGCAAATGGATGTGAAGACGACTTTCCTTAATGGAAACCTCACTGAGGATGTATACATAACACAACTAGATGGATTCACATCTAAAAATAGCAATAAAATTATGTAAGCTTCAAAGATCCATTTATGGATTGAAGCAAGAATCTAGGAGTTGGAATATTTGATTTAATGAGACAATCAAATAGTTGGTTTCTCACAAAATTCGGATGAACCTTGTATGTACAAGAAGGTTAGTAGGAGTGCAATCGTATTCCTAGTGTTGTATGTAGATGACGTACTACATATGGGAAACGACGTCTTAGTAATCTAAGAATTTCTCCATGAAAGACCTTGGAAAGGCAACATATATGTTGGGGATAAGGATATATAGAGATGGATCTAAAAGGTTGCTTGGTCTTTCACAGCCTACATACATAAACAAGATGCTAAAAACGTTTAGTATGGAGCAATCCAAGAAAAGATTCATTCCCATGACTTATGGGATTACCCTTTTGAAATCTATATGTTCAAAGACACAAGATGAAAGGACTCATATGAGTTTGATACCATATGCATCTGCTATAGGATCAATCATATATGCTATGATATGTACAAGACCCAATGTATCATATGCATCTGCTATAAGATCAATCATGTATGCTATGATATGTACACGACCCGATGTATCATATGCTTTGAGTGTCACGAATAGATACCAGTTAGACCCTACTAAGGGTCATTGGATGGCTATCAAGAATATCCTTAAGTACTTAAGAAGGACTAAGTATGTATTCTTGGTATATGGAGATGGAGATCTTGCTGTAAGCGGGTATACAGATGCCAGCTTCCAATCTGATAAAGATGATTCAAAATCTCAATCAGGTTATGTATTCATATTGAATGGTGAAGCAGTCAGTTGGAAGAGTTCCAAACAAGAGATGACTACTGATTCCATAACTAAAGTAGAGTACATTACAGCTTCTAAGGCAGCTAAAGAAGCGGTTTGGATAAAGAAATTCACCACAGAACTAGGAGTGGTTTCTAGCATTGTTGATTCGGTACAGCTGTACTGTAACAACAATGGAGCCATTGCATAAGCAAATGAGCCACGATCTCATCAGAAGTCTAAACATATGCTCAAAAGACACCATTTTATTAGAGAAATCATTAGTAGAAGTGATGTAAAAATAGAGATAGTGCCCACTGATCAGAACATTGTTTATCCATTGATTAAGCCACTTCCCCAAAAGAAATATGATTCTCATGTATTGGCCTATGGTATTAGATATAAAGGTGATTGGCTTTAGTGCAAGTGGGAGATTGTTAGAGTAATGCTTTAAAGGCAATCACCTTTAGCATTTATTGTACAAATTCATTTCACATGAATAAATGCATTTTCGTTTATTAACGTTCATTTATACTATGAATTCATTGGATCTTGAATTAATTAATGAAGTCCATGATATAGACATAACATGAAGGAAATCATGATGAGATTATGATATTGAGATTTCTATCATGTGTAATTATGGTTACATCTAAATTTTTCCTAGTTATAGGATTAACAAGACTGGACATTGTTAATTCAGATAGACTAGCATATATTATGCTCCTTGATTAGATCAAGCAGTAGATCTCATAATCTGTAGACATGAATTACCTAGAGTTAACATATGGGTGCTTGCTAGTGTAGTCAAGTATATTGGATGACTTGTTATGAGATCATCTTATGGATCATCTATTCAAATGTCAATGATAGTCTCATCATAGCAATAGTGTAGGTATCCTTAAACTTGAGGTACTCAAGGATATCTTGGATGCTGATTATGTGCTTTGACTTCATTCCTTGTTGTCTCACAAAGGTCACTCATAAGGTGGTGATTGGATGCAGCTTGAGGTATTCGAAGGTAATTGGGTAGCCAATAGAGGATTCACCACTCCTGATAGAGAGTGTATACCCACGGCCTCTTGTTGGGATCATTACTTGAAAATCTCTAACCGGAGTAGAAATATCATGAAGATGGTCTTCAGTGACATGTCTATTTGAGTAATGAGTCCTAGTGACAGGATCTAATATCACTTGGGCTAGGTGTAACGTAGTCAGTCTAGTGGAAGCTAACACATGGTCCATCCTCTGAATTGAGTGGGGTATAGAATGGTGAAAGGACGAATTGCACAAACAATTATCTATGGAAAGGTTCGTAGTTAAATCACCACTTTCCGGCAATTCAGGGTCATGGTGCGTTGCTAGATATCGCTCATGATCTACTTGAGATTAAATGTTAATCTGAATGGCCAATATAACCATAAACTTAATGGGTCATACGCACTAAAGGTGTGAAGGAGAAGTAAAATGAGCTTTTGGATCAGATCTAAAACAACAAGAGAAAAACTAAGTCCAACCACTTTCCTAATGGGGAACGTAGTTCCCAAGTGGGATGAAGGTACCGATCAAAAAGATGAGTGTCCCGATCGAAAATAGCTATTGGATTGAAACAACATAAAGTCCCGATTGGAAAAGTGGTTTCCTTACTGGGATCCGCCTAATATGGGCACTATCCCGACTGGGAAATATGTTTCTCGATGGGGATGTGCGACACATTAGGAATTTTAATCTGATTAGGATTCTATAATTAAGGGTTTCAAATCCTAATTCCGTGTGGGATATAAACTCTCTCAAACTATTTTAGCAGCTGCAACTCATAAGAATTAAAGAGTTAATTCTTCTCTTCTTCTCTCGCAAGGATTAATTCTATTACTAGCACATTAGATTAATCCAAGTCATTCCCTTAAAAGGTTTTCTCCCTTCCCCCTTCGCGTGGATACCATCAGAGGTGATCCTAGAGGATTACTGTGGTTTGCTACAACTCGATAAAAAGACAATCGAAGGAAAATACTCAGTTTTGAAAGGTAATAATCTTCTACTATTAGATAGTTTTAATCGTTCATGATTACATAGGTTGATATTCTTCTTGGAGTTTGTAAAATTTTAATTTTTCTATTGCGTAACGTGTATGAGATGCGTGTACAAACTCCAACATCACTATCACGGAAAAAATCTTGCAAAAGCTAGACATCCCATTCAAAATACCCCATAATCATAATATCACTAAGAATTAGATTTTCAAGCTCAGAGATAACAATAGTTTCCACTATAAATTTTGGAGAATCTTTCACCCAAGGATCATTCCAAACATTAATACTTAAACCATTACCCACCTTCTATCTAATGCCTCCATCAAGCAAAGCTTTGGAAGTCCAAATACTCTTATGGTAAAGCTCGGATTGTAACCTAGATGAGCTTAAGAAAAATCCCCATGAAGAAAAGCTTTGAGAATCTAACTAACAAGAGTATTATGCTCAAAAATTAACTTCCAACCCTATTTTCCAAGCAAAGAAAGATTAAAGCAATGGAAATTGCGAATCCCTATAAAGAGATTTAGTGAATTCTACTATTTTATTAACATAGATTATTATATATATATATATATAGATGATCAAGCAATCCCACTAATGTAGCTATAAAATAAAAAAACTGAATCAACCCGATAAAGAGAAAATCACAAGATGATTACAATCAGGAAAGATAAAACTTTTTAAAAATATATTTGCTAATCTTTGGTTCTATCATGCCTTGTGCTATTAATAGTGGCTTGAATCGTAAGAAGAACAAACCGATGTTGTCGAGTCCATAAGAGATATCAAGTGTCGGTTTGTAACGGACGTGGGTAAGTTCCATCAATATAACCAAGAAGCCCATATCCGAAGAGCAGGT